>JANHFX010004536.1:0-17622 GCA_027560015.1 Chloroceryle amazona
GGGTACGGCGGGTGTGGCGGGCGCGGTGCCGCCGGGCTGGCAGGGCCGCGGGGCCCAGGGTGAGGCAGAGCAGCCGAGGGGAGAGGCGAAGAGAGGCTCCCGCTCGGGCCTGGGAAGAGGGGTCCCGCCGGGGGCCCTGCGGAGGGTTCGGTGCGGCCGGAGCGGGCGGGGGGGTGCTGTGCGAGGGGAACAAAAGCGTTGGCAGCCGTGGCAGGTGGTGCTGGGCTCGGAGTTGTCACTCCGGGGATGGAGGGATGGGCACTGTGAGATGCGTAGGCTCTTAAGAAAACAGGGCTGTTATGTTGTGGGTTTTTTTTGTTGGCAGTACTGGTGCCTGTTCGTATCGAGGAGGAGGCTCCTGGGAGCGAGACACAAATTCCTCCCGGCCCCCTAAATATAACGTCTGGTCTTGCTACAATACTTGCTAGAATATAATGATACATAATTAGTTGTGCTGTTGTTTTACCTTTATGATCTTGGAAATACACGAAGGAGTAATGTTATTATTCTTTGCATCTCAGTTAACATGAAGATGGAGGATTATGAAATATTCTGTAAGAAGCATCTTTCTAGAATCCAAGAAAAAACAATAAAAAGAGAAACCTCTTTTGCTGTTCAGCCTAAAAATATCTCCCTCATTCAATTCCATGGAGTTCCTGTGCTTTCACCTCTGGTAAGGTTCCCCCCTCCCCTTTTTTCTTTTCTTCCCTGGTGTGCTTACTGCGCTATTGGCATTAGCTTCGATGTCCATGTGTAATGATTCTGCTAAAGGTACAGCTCTGAGTTATTATCTGGACTGCTGCTTAGTGTATTCTGAGCATTGCTAGCCTTATTTTTAAAAGAGTAAAGGGCTTAATTGTACCTTTTTGTCACATTGACTACGTTTGCTTCCATTTCTTGAAATTTGTTATCTTTACAAGGGGAGTAAAAATGTTTGTGGTGTTAAATAGATGACTATTACTGCTAGGCTTGGCCAATGTAAATTCATGTTAACATTCCAAATATTGAACATGTGAGTTTGTTTAAAAGTGTCAAAAAAAAAAAGAGTGCAAATAGGAAATACCGAGATAGTTAAAGAGCTTGTAAGTAATTTTTTTTTTCACCTGTGTTTGCAGCTTCCTCTAACGTATTTCACAGACTCATCAATTATGTTAAGTCATTCTGTGCATAATGCAAACAGAGCCAAGCAGAAGACTGTTGGTAGTTTGTGCGATAATGCAGCCCATTTCCTTGTTTCAGTGACTGGAAGTAGGAATAAAGCTAGCAATGAGCTCCAAAAATTACAATACAGATATACACTGTGGAGTAAACAATGTGTTGTAACACTTTTCATTTACAAATGGGTGCATATTTTAAAGTTTCACAGAAGAAATGCATAGTTTGACTTGAGACTACATAAGTTTTTAGAACTTTGTGAAACTATTTCCTGTAGATGTACTTTTGTAGATCTAGTCTAGACTTTTACCAAAACTACTTAATCTAAAGCAGTAACTTGAAAGATTTTCAGATTCCGATTGTTGAAAGGGTCCAAAAGACTGATTGCATACATTTCGGTCTTATTGTGAAATTCACCTCTGGTTCAAGAGGGCAAGTGTGAGCTAGTATTTCATAGAGCTTAAATATCTGAGTATGGGTAGAAAGATCAGTCACAGAGGGCTCTACGGGATCCCCAAACCTCCCATTGCCGTAATGGATTGAGAAAGACTTGTCCTGCAGCCTGAGTCCTGTGTCATTTGACAACAGTGCTGTTGGTACTGTAGCCTGGACCTGCTCATGCAGATTTTTAATAAATTCATGCAAATGTTCATGCATATTTTACTTACAAATGACCTTTTAAATTCCCGTTCACTTGCATGTGTGCCAAGAAGGGATTTTGTGCATCCTCCATTAAAATAGTATAATGGGTTAAAAGGAATCTGACATTTAAAATGTATGCACAGTCTCAAATTAGGGGAATGTTGTTTAGTTGTTTTACTTTCTATTTTTTTTTCTGTAATTCTGAGTTGAAAATTTAATTTAGTGTTATAAACCATGTGTCTTAACACTCTTTTTTGCAGCTTAGCCTTGAGAAGAAAAAGGAAATACAGCAATATAAGCAGAAAGCACTGGACCTAGAGACCTGGAGACAGAATTCCCAGAGAAGAGCTTTACTGACTCGTGTACAAGAGATTATAGAAAATGTGCAGGTAGTGTTAGTCCAGAGCCTTCTTGCAGCTTTACAGAAAAATTCTGCTTGTAGACATTTTTGGAAATGTTGGAGTTTAAGTATTCACCAATATAAATATGAAATTACAACAGTTCACTCTCCATAATGAGCGCTTGCTAGTGTTTCCCGCTGCGTGACCTGATAATTGATTATTTAGTGATAACACCTCCATTCATTTGCATTTCATGGCTTGTTTTGCTATATGCAAAAGCCGGACCATGTCAGATGACTGACTTGCTTTTGTAACTGTTTGAAACAATGAGATTGTAAAAACAAATGAACAAAACTCCCACTGTTAGAGCAACCAGCCCACTTTCTTTGTGGGATTGTAGCTTAATCAGAAAATAATCTCTGTTCAGCCTTCTGATTACAGAATTAAAATCGCCTTTGCAAAAACTTGTACTTCAGTTGTGTGCTTTATAATTCTACTACAACTATCTTCTTTTCTTTGATGCTTCAATGATGAATTTAGTAGTGATTTAAATTGAAAGGAATATTAAATACATCTAATCAAGTGATATTATTTGCCTTTGAAACAGTTGTAATGCAGTCCTTAAATTAACCTGTTGCTTAAACAAGCACAGTTAACACTGAATTTGTTGTGTTACTAAGGTGACAAACAAAACCTACTCATTTGCATTGTTTACTGAAATGGACATGGCAACAGTCATCTGGTTTGGGATTGGAAGAACAGATCAGGAACATGTTCATACAAAAACAAATTAACTTTTTTTTTTCTTTCTTTCTTTCAAAGATGTCCTTTTGCTAATTAGGAGTTGCAACACACAGGATAACTGATAGGATCATTTTAGTCGGAAAGTCCTTTTAAACAAATGCTGGCTAGAAGTAGCATTAATTTTCTAATTAAATAAAGTTGGTTTTCCAAGTACTTGACAAGTGAAAACTCATATTTAATTGTCTCTGGATCAGTAAAGAAACAAACAAATTATTTTATAGTTCCACTGTTTGTTTTAGGAATCTTCTTTATTTGTTGGTACTCATCTGTAGGCCAGTCTATATTC
Source organism: Chloroceryle amazona (assembly GCA_027560015.1). Taxonomy (NCBI): domain Eukaryota; kingdom Metazoa; phylum Chordata; class Aves; order Coraciiformes; family Cerylidae; genus Chloroceryle; species Chloroceryle amazona. The sequence continues at coordinate 3,229 of JANHFX010004536.1, forward strand.
CATGCTGAAATTTTTCAATCACATTTCTTATTTATTCTTATCCTTATTTATTCTTGGCCTTAAAATTATTTTAATATATCCAAAGTACTTTATGAAGAAAAGAGACTCTTTGCATTCAGATTCTTGGTACTGGTAAAAATTCTAAGTGGACAATTATTGAAATTTATATTTTAATTCAAATAGCCTCTTTCTCATTGCAAAGAGCTCTGTATTAGAAGTCATTTGTAGGAAATTGGTAACAGTCGAACTGAAAATTTTTATTGGTTTAAAGGTGGTAGCATTCTTTTTTTTTTATTCAAATGAAACTTGTGGGAATCTGAGGAGATTTCATTGAAAACATGTAATTTTAAAAAATTTTTATTAGCAGATCAGGAAAGGACCCAGCATGAGTGATGTGAACACACAGGAGGCTGAGAATACTTGCCCTGATTCAGATTCAAAAGCTTTGACCAACTTCACAACTCTGTCAGATGTCAATTTGTCATGTTCTCCTGAGGGGCATGGTCCCACAGAGCTTGAAAAGACACCAGAACTTACACCATCAGATACTACTGGGCAGATGACACCAAATGTGACAGAAGTAGTTAAAACAGGAGAAGAAAATGTTTTATCAAAGCAAAGTGAGAGTAATGTCTCAGAAGACGTACCTTGTCCAAGGGCTGTGTCGCTGGACAATGTGCATAACAAGCTTGCATCACAGGCTTTGCAAAAGCAAGAGGGAAAAGAAGTGACATTGTCAGATGGGGAAGTCCAAGATCCATACGTAATGAGTCTTCAGAATCTGATGAAGAAATCTAGGGAGTATATAGAGAAGGAGCAAACCAAGCGTAGCTCAAAAAGTTATTCAAAGAGAAGTATGAGCGAAAGTCATTCTGATAAAGAAAATGATGGCGTTAAAACAACTGATTCTGTGAAAGAAAGAGTAAAGCTTACAGGCAGAACTTGCACTGCTCTGACACTTGATAAACCCAGTCTTAATAAATCAAATACCCTTCTCCAAGGTGCCTCTACTCATACAAATAACACAAGTATGTCCAGTTTATCCAGTTTTTCTAAAGTGGACATACCTATGAGAGTTGGAACACCCCCATTGATGGATTCAGATTCCGATGAAGAATTTAAGAAGACTTCTATGTTTGATCGTGACAGTAGTGTTGTCAGAAGCCTCACAGGCTCTTATGCCAAATTGCCAAGCCCAGAGCCAAGCATGAGCCCTAAAATGCACCGAAGGCGCCCAAGACCTTTATCCATGGGACACATCGTTATAAATAACCCTGTGAATGCTTACGAGTTGAGTCCTAAAGGCAAGGGTAGAACGATGGATTTAATAATGCAAGATATTGCTGATAAAAATAATGTCTCTGAATCAGTGCCAAAGTTCATGGTGGACTTCACAATGGTTTGCCCTAGCCGAGTTCCTGGTGTCAACAGGAATTCTTCAGGCCCTTGTGGTGGGTTGGGGGTCTGCAAACCAAATCGCCATTCCTTTGGGCACTTGGAAAGCAAAGGAACGTTGTCAGCTACAGTGGAAGGACAGGTAGTGATGGACAGCAGAGGGCCCTGTAAAGTAGAGAGTAGTACTAATATTGTAGCTGCAAAATTGAATGAGCCGTTTGCCCTCAGTCAGTCTACAGTAACACAGAAGCTCCTAGCTGTGAATGACACCAAACCATCTAGTTTGCTAGAAAATACTAAATGCAACTCTTCAGTAGAACTCAATAAATCTTACGACGTAGAAAACCCATCCCCACTACTAATGCAGAGCAAGAATATGCGACAGCAGATGGACACTCCAAGTGTTTCCCCAGAAAATGAACAGTTTCTAGAAAATAGTTTTGAAAAGGTAAAACGTAGACTTGATTTGGACACCGACAACTGCCAAAAAGAAAACGGTCCCTGTGTTCTAACAGCTGGAATGGAAGAAGAAGAGAAGCAGTGGTTGCAAGAACAGAAATATCCCGTGGGATCAGTGTACATTGCCAAGAGTGCATCCCCTGAGAGTATGGCAAAAGGTAAAAGATTTCCTGTAGCTGACTTTTTTTTCAAACTTACATCTCAGCTTATAAATCTTTCAGAAAAAAAGCCCAATGATCATTAGTCATTGGTGTTTCTAAGTATCTAGATATATCAAAAGGCTACAATTTTATTGAGTGTAAATGATTTCGGAGGTATTTCATTATTTCTCTAATTTTTAATTAATCACAGCTTCTGAAATTCAGCTTGCTGCTTGAGCTGTTTTAACTGCTACAAAATGGAGTCATTGCTGTCTTAGGAGTTGCTTGGAGTCAAAAGTCTTGTAATAGTTATTGGTAACAAATACTTGATTAAACAATTTATGAGGAAACATCAGCTAAAACATTAGTATCGTGTTGGTGTTACTGCTGTTCCGTTCACATGCTTGTCCCACAAATACGAACATGCAAATAATTTGAAGGACTGATGAGGTTCTTTGTAATACATAATGGAAGCTTGGTATCAAAGATGTGTTGTGTTGTACTTTTATACTGCTGATGCAAATTATTCCTGTTAAAATTGTATATCTGTGGCAAAAGTCATATGGAAATAAATTAATACTTGATCCTTTGTAATTTATCTTCTCAGAAGATATTTTAAAAACTAAAATGTTGGCCTTTGAAGAAATGAGGAAGAGACTTGAAGAACAGCATGCACAGCAGCTGTCGATTCTGATAGCTGAGCAAGAGAGAGAACAGGAGAAATTGCAGAAGGTAAGGTAAAAAAAGGAAAAATTCTAAGCAAAGGGCATGTGCATTGCACTGCAGTTTGTCAAGGAGCAGTTGGTTTAATAATGCATATTCTTGCTTTACAGAGGTAGAAAAATAGTCTTACAGTTGATTCTTTCTTTTATAGGAACTAGAAGAACAAGAGAGAAAGTTGAAAGGAAAGAAGGTTGCCACCACAGAAATAGAAATTTCCAAAGTGAATATTAACAGTAGGATGGAGTTGGAGTGGAGGAAAAAAAGTGAAAGTGGCTTGCTGGAAAGTATGCAGTCTCAGCTGGAGACGGTCCATAATGCAAACTCCACCAGCATTGGTAAAACTAAGAGAGTAGAATATAGACGAAATGTTGTGATATATGTCATGATATATCTTGCTCTGCAGTGCTTGGCTGTTGTACTGACCACCGCCCCTCTGTATTGATAAGTGCAGTGGTCTGTCCTAGGGCACTTGTTGGTCAGGATATATGGAGAGCTGCTGCCTTCAGTTGTTGACAGCATATGCGAAACAAATTCCGTATTGCATCTTTGTCTAGCTGGCATTTAGCACAGTTCCAGCCGTCCTTGTATTGTGCCATGTATTGTTTGTTGTATAGTCATTATAGGGCATGTTCTACGTAAATGAACAATCAAGGATGAGGTTGTGGATTTGCATCGTGTCCAAGAAGGTTCATCCTCGTGCCACTGTCTGCACTGCCATGAGCCGGGTGTTCCCCTTTGTGTAGGCTGATGAGGGGGGCTCTGCAGGGGGCCTCGACTGCGAGGAAGTACAGCTCTAGCTGATGGAACACCTCTCACCTGTTCCAGAACATTGTGAAATGGTTTGGTGTGTCTTCCATTTAGCAAACTTTGCTAGGAAATGAATCAGAAATATTCACATTGCTTCTTGCCTATAACTGACCTTGTAAACAAAGCTGCTGCATCTGAGCTGAATGTGTAGATGCACACACATTACTTTATGGATGAAAGCATGTGTTGAGCTGTACATTCTGCTTTGCATGCAGGTTTTGCTCATACTACAACACCTAACACCTTTACTTCAACAAGCGAAACTTCATTCTTTCTCTGGGGACCATCAGGTAGTGGAGTTATAAAAACCTCGGTATCTAGGCCGAGTAACAGGATCAAAACGAGGTGGACTCAGGTAAGGAAAGAAATTTATTTACAGCTTAAAAAGCCCCCTGGTTTTGTAAGACACTGGTGATTTTATAATAGCTGTGCAGTAATAAATCTCATAGAAAAGTTTGGTATCCCTTCCTATACTGAGTTGGATTACATGAGAGAACTGTACATGATATTTTTCTTGTTCATATATGTAAATAGTCATATAACAATGTATTGTTTCTGCTAGGTTAGTATTATGGTGAGTACTTCTGGCCTAGCCTAAACCTTTGTCAATAGCCTGTTTCTTACTTGAAAACTCAAGTAATTTTTTTTTTTAAGAAATATAATTCTGACTTTTTTTTTTAAAATTGAATTCTTAGAAAATGCTTGTTTTCTCTAAAGGTTTTCAGTCCAGAGATACAAATGAAGCTTGATAAGATCACTGCTGTGGCAAAGGGGTTTCTCACTCGTAGACTCCTGCAGACAGAAAAACTGAAACATCTTAAGCAAACTGTAAAAGTAAGATCAGCATTTTTATATTATGCAGCTTTTCCTTCTGTTTGTTTGTTTTGGGTTTTTTTCCCCTATATGTAATTGACAGATGAAATCTGGCATTTTCTGCTTTCAGAAGAATTTGAGAATGTTTGTCACATGAACGTGTTTGAGCGTTGCATTGCTTAGTGTCATAAGGTTCAAGTCACACAGAGAAAATGTCCCATGCGTACAGTTTGTAATGATTACTTTGGTGCTGAATCTTAATTTCCTGTCTTCCCCAGGATACTATGGACTTCATAAAAAATTTTCAGTCTGAAGCCCCATTAAAAAGAGGAAGTGTTTCAGCACAAGATGCATCCCTTCACGAAAGAGTAATGGCTCAGGTGACACAACTGAAACTCTTTTTTTCATTTCCTTGCTATTCTGCTTTTGTAGTATAAATATATAAAAGCTTCACAGTAACTTTGTTTAAAGTAAAAAGTTTAAAATAAGGCTGTGAAGAGAAGATTCCAGTTTTCTGCCAACACATTAAAAGAGATTTCAGAATTATTTTTTCAAGTGTTTCGTTTAGATTGAAAGAGAGAAGAGCTTGATCATCAAAACCATGGAATGGTAACTGGACTGAATATTTGATTAAAATGTTAATGATTCTCTCCAGCTGCGAGCTGCTCTGTATGACATCCATGACATCTTTTTTACAATGGGGGCATCGGAAAGAATGAATATTCTGCGTCATGATCGTGAAGTTCGTAAAGAGAAGATGCTCAGGCAAATGGTGTGTTATATTCAAGAGAATGTAAACTGTTTTAAGACTTTAAATACCGAATCATTTTGCTTTTCAGACATTCTTCCTCGCACAGTAAAAAGTGTTTTAAATCTAAATTGTTGTTTATTTATGCTTCTGGAGGTAACTTTCCTCATACGAAAAAAGAGGTCAGTGCAGTAGGAGATTATTGTGTTGAAATTTCTAATGTGTGGATATATAAAAATTAGAATGAAAACCATGGTGCAAGTAACAACAAAAAGTCCCTAACGAGAATTTGTTATGGCACACAAACCTTTTTAATTTGGTAATATAAGGAAGATATTTTAATTAAAAAAAAGAGAAAAACTCCTTGACTTTAGCCTGAACGCAAACTTAGTACTTGAAAACACTGTTGGTTTTGATGTTTGGGGTTTGGTTTTTGTTTTGTTTTGTTTTGTTTTGTGTTTTTTAAAATTTATTTCTTTTAGTAGGGGCAGGCCAGGTGGGGTTAAGCTCAATAAAAGCAGTAACTAGTGTTGTTTTGCTTTTATAGGATAAAGTAAAGAGCCCAAGAGAGAGAGTGACACTTTCAACAGCTACACAGAAATCTCTGGACAGAAAAAAGTACATGAAGTAGGTGCAGTTCTCCCTTTATGGTGGTGGAGGGCAGGGTGCAAGAGGCTGAGCAGGAGGCATTGGAAATAGTGAAACAAAGGTTTTGGAGTAACAGCTTCTTTCTGTCTCTCCTAGGAAGAATGAATAAAAAACTGCACATGTGTGGTGTCTTAATAGTAATTTGCCCTTACTGTTATCTGTATGGGAGAAAATGTTTATTCTAAGTTGTGCATTTATGCTACATTGCCGTGGTGAGCGCTTGGTTTATGGTTGATTTCATAAATTTTATAAAGTGCTTCAGGTTATATTATCAGTCTTTCTAAAGTGCCTAGCATAGAGCCGCTTGATAGAGTAGCTCTGGCAAAGTTTTTTGGGGGGATGGTAGCAGCTGTTATCCTGAAACACAGTGGACTGAACAGTTTGTGTTACACTTGCTCATGAGTAAAAAGTGATGATCTTTAGCACTGCTCTGACAGTAATATATGTAGATACAGATCCTGTTGTAGGTTTTCTCTTACTGTTTCTATTTAAGACCTAGATTATGATGTTATAATTTAAATGCGTTTCAATGTTTTTCTTTCATTAGGGCCTCAGAAATGGGAATGCCAAGTAAAAAAATAATCATAAAACAAAAAACTCCTGAAAGCCGGTGAGTGAAGATTACTTGTATTAGGCTGCTTTCAAAGAGCTGTTTTATAATGATAGAGTCTTTGATCTGCATTGCTGGTATTCCATCAATCAACTCAATTCTTGCCACTGTTAGGACTGACAGTAATAAAATCTGATTTAGCATTGTCTGAAAAAGGGATTTATTAGTTCATTAGAAGATAGAAAGGATTTATTTTTTTCAGATTCAGTTCTTATGGCTTTAAATCTCTGTGCTCAGGTTCAAGGTTTTTCTCTGAGATACACTATTTTGTGTTTTAACAGCATACTTCAGCCAAATCAAGGACAGAATGCGCCAGTTCACAGACTGCTTTGCAGACAAGGGTAAGAGCACAGCACGTTTATAGCCTAAAAATTAAAGTAAATGTGAAGTGCAAGAGCACAGTGATTTCTGATGAATATTTGCACATACTGGTGCAACTGTTGTTCAAAGTAAAAATAATTACATCTCACAGTGCTTTGAGAGAGTGATGAAGCTTTATTTTACTTTATACTAAAGAAAATATTTAGTGTACTCATCTTTTTGTTTATTGTCTCCATTTACACTGTGTTCCAACATTTCTACTTGTAACATTCATTCCATGAAGCTTTGCCTCCACTTAATGAAATGTGTGTATTTTTATATGTGGACTGTAATGCCACAGTATCTGAACCGAATCAGTTTCTTGAATAGAGTTTTAAAAGTCATTTCAATGGGAGATGTTCTCCTATTTAATATATCTACATAAGCCAGGATAATGTCAACAGGAATGGTACACATACTCAGGAGAAGGCTCTGTGGGACAACTGTAAAAATATTATCATGCCAAACGCAGTTTGATGGTGTCTTTATATTTTTGGATACAGCCTTTCAACTTTGTTGCAAGTGACTTATTAACTCCTTTTATATTTAATTAGAACCCCTAAGACCTCAATGAAGGGGGTTGAGCAAAATAGAAAGAAGGCCTCAGAGAGCAGAGTGTCTAACAAGGCTCTTTCAGGTGTGTAGAAAATTGGTGCTTGGATCTTATAGTAAGTAAGTTACTAGTATGTAGAAAAAGTAAATGGGCAATACATTGTTTTCCTTTTCTCGTGCACCTGCTTTATTCTGTCTTTATCTCTCCAAACAAACACGTGCTGGTAACCTAACCATCCACTTTCGAATTCTATAAACATAGTATATAGAATGTACCACTCGGCTCATTTGCTTTCACTCACCAGATGCCCAGTCATAAAAAAGTCTGCCAGATATATTCACTGTAACTGTTTGAGAAGCTAATAGTAGTCAAAAGAGACTTGGATTAGATTCTTAATGTCATTGATTCTTAGCTCTGTACACATGCATAACTTTTCTCCAGCATGAAGCCTGTTGAAAGGACAGGAAGGACAGTTTCAAACTTATCAGAGTACAGTCCTAAAACTATATGTTACCGTAGCATCTTACAGGATGTTTGAGTCTAATGACCCAGTTTTAAAGGTGGAGTATTCCTGTGTTTACACACAGAGATTACTAATTGGTTGCCTTTTATTAAAAACGTTTAATAGTGGTGCCAAACCTCTCAGTTTTCAGCCTGTTCAGGCACGAAGGGAATAAAACACTCTGAAACATCTTACACAATTTCTGTTTGTTTGGAGTTTTTTTAATCAGATTTTAAATTTCTTAAGTGAAAAATCTTAATTTATCAAAAGGTGAAGTGATTTATAGGTTTTAAAACTGGTTAAGAACTTTGCTTGCATAGAGAGTTCCACAAGTCAAGTATAAAACATAGGGAATTTTTTGGCTCAATAAGGCAATTTAGAATGTAGCAACATTGCAGATGTTTTCCCTAGTGATCTGAATTATTAATAAGTATCAAACCTTTCCTATAATGGTAATTCTCATTTATTACTGCCCTGGAACAAAGCTGGCAGGGAGTATCTGCAAGTTTTAGTACAGTGTGTACACTGTTTAAATGTGGTATTTCTTCCCCCAGAGTTTTTGGTCTTTTCATAGTACTTTATGAAGCCAAGAGAAGTGGCCATAGAAGGACATACAGTGTGAACCTACATATACACATCTGTAGCATTGCAGTTGAAGGGGGGGAGCAGGGGGAAGAGGGGAAAATAAAAAAAGAAGCGATGAAATTCCAGACAAGGTTTGTTCATTTAATTTTCTGTTGCCAATCCTCCTGGCGGTGCCATCACCACTAAAGTGGAGCAGGGCAGTTGTTCGGTTGCACTCAATGTCACTACGTACAAATTAGCCAAAGAAATAAATAATTTATCTGAAACATAGAGAAGAAAATAAAGCAAGCAATGTAATTTTAGCAGCCAGAGGTAGCCATTAAGGCAGGTTTGAAAAAATGTGTCTGGTATTAACTAGTAAATGGCAGTGCTGAAGCACAGGGCAACAAAACAGCCAAGACCTTTCCCAGTTGCACTGTTACAGAGGTTGTAAAAGAGTAGTAGTGTAAGGATGGTGTCAGAGTTGAGTTTAGCACGGGCTGGAGATTTGGATGCCACCCCCAGTCTCATATAATTCATGCTCAGCTTGGGATGATCTACAGTGTTTTCTGCCTTTGCATCTGGCATCTGTCATGCAGCTAAAGCATTCTTTGTCACTCTTCTGTGTCTGCAGCGTGCGCTGCCCTGCTAAGTCCCTGACTTTATCTTAGTCACAGCTATCCAAGCTGTGACACTTGATACTCGGCAATGAAAAGAATCCTTTGGGATACATCTCTAAATTTCTCTTCGCCTTTCCTTATTGCTATTTGTTGAATATCTGGAAAGCTATTTAATGCCTTCCATAGTCATCTTCTCGGAATGTAAAGCAGATGGGTGTGACCAATTTTGTGCTGCCTAGTTCAGGTTGCACAATGTAACCTCATTTGTGTTTGGCTATCACGTGTGTTCCTGTGGTGTAATAGCAGTACTTCTGTGTGCTCCTTTGGAAATAGGTTGGACTACTTGTACTAAATGAACAGAAATGCATTCTGAAATTACTAGATGGGGAACACTTGTCATGAAAGAAATAATTGCATCATTTTGTGACAATGAATTAACCTTATGTTGGATATGCTTAAACAGAATATGGTTTTCTTTATATGTGGGTAAAATGTGAATAGAGAAAGGCCTGGCGGTATGTTGAGTAGGGTGTGGGGTTTCTTTTAATGATTTTTTAAAAATACTTAAAAAAAAAAATAATAAAGTGTCTCTTTCAAGAGAGATCCTTGGAAGTCATCTGTAGTGAGGCAACAAGTTCTGTCTGGGAAAGGCCATAGACAGAAAATAAAATTTCAAATTAATTTGAAAAGAAAATGTAAAAAGACAAACAAATGCATGTGCTTCTCTTATTTTAGTACAGGCTGTACATGTCAGACAGCAAACTTCTAGCAGTGGCTTTGTCTAAGCAATAGAGATTTATTTATATCTGCAACTATACCAGGCTGCTGTACTCCTAACCCAGAATATTTTTATTTAATTTCTTATCTACATTCATCCCTGACTCCCAATTAAATTGTGCTTATTAGAGGGGCAAAAGGGAAGGAAGGTTGGAAGAATGCAGGTATTATAAATACATTCAAATTAGACATGAGACAAACCTTCAGAAGAAAGTAATGTACTCGACCAACTTTAATTTTTGGGGTTTTTTCATTCTTCTGATTGTTCTATAGAGTGCTTTGCACCTTTAGTACCCCACTCTGATTATTTTCTTTTTTTCTGGCAAGTAGGCATTTTGTTTAGGAATCAACCAGTGATGCTAAATTTAGTTTTTGTTGTTTTGTCCTCCTTCAATCCAAAGTTCTCTGCTAAAGAGAAAAGCACAAAATAATAAACCCATGAAGAATCTTATTTCTTGAGGGTTTTGTTTGTTTTCTTTAATGTAATTATTTTAAATAGGGCCAAGATGTTCAGTCAATAGCCTGCAGCTGTGCCAGGCAGGACATTTAATGTGGTCTGATTGTGTTAGAAAGAAGGCTGTTGAGATCAGGCTGCTGCTACAGCTAGATCTATTCAACTTCCTTGTTTCTGCCTGGTCCGAGTGAGCATTGTGGAAAAAAATTATGGGGCACTTGGAGTATTTGGGTGGCAGCAGCACTTGGCCGAGCGTGGACTCTCCCATGTGCCTGTCCAGGCTGAGCGGGCTGTGAGATGGCGCATTCTGGGGAAGTGTGCTGGCCTTCAGGCCAGGGCTAGCTGTGTGTGAACAGCACATGTAATCGCTCCCCTGGCTGCTGGAAAAGGTTGGGTGATGATTGTACTCAGGACTGTCACTCTCTTTAATGTATTTGGGCTTCTTCAGTTCCTTAGTCTAGACTGCTGGGGTTTTTTACTGCCCTATACTGTCCTATTCTCTATGTGAGATCTAATGTAACTTTGTGTGCACTTGAGAGTTAAGAGGTAGTGTTAAATTACTAATAAACCATTGTATTTGTCGGTTGTTTGTCCCGCAAGATCCCAGGTGAGCTGAAGAGTGTAGCACTGGAGAGTGTTGGGCCAGTGCGAATGCTCTTTTATATAGTGGGAAAGAGCAGTCGGATGTGAGGGATCCTGCTGTGTAAGGTCTCAGGGCATTTCCAAAGCTGCTTTGCACTGTGCTGAACATAGGTAGCCCTTGCACACCTGTAAGTAACCACTGCAGCTCTGACAGAGTAACTGAAGAGCCTAAGGGGGACTGGCACTTACTTTATCACATTCATTTGATTGCCTGGTAACTATTTCTCTTTCATGGCTGTCTTCCATTTCCACTGCTCTGCACCTCCTGGTACGATTTGCACTGCTTTGTGTTGATCTCTGCTCACATTGCTGGACACTCTGGAGAATCGCCCGAACCTAACAAATGCTGAGTTGTGCTACTTTTTAGCAGGCTGCTGCTAAGCCCTTATTACTGGAAGATACTTGCACTATGCACAATACAGTGTGGCTTTCTAAATACTAATATGTGTATATTTGTTACCTGTAGAGAGATTGATTTACTTATTATTGATATACTTGAGCAGCTTTCCTTTTATAAAAGCTCTGCCTGATGACCTTACTCCTACTGCACTTCTAATTCTGGTTGTGTATTATGACATGGAAACCTACACCTGTTTCATGGTTTATTAATGTGGCACCTGGGGAAACAGAAAGAGTTACTGTAAATATTTGACTTGTATAATATTTTTTAAATTGATAGTTTGTTTAAAAGTTGTGGACAGCACAGTTAAACTTTTCAGTTGTATAATCTCTGTCTTGGTGATGTGACAGACGTACCCTTTAAAAAAACTGTGAATTGTAAATTGTTTTTTAGAGTAGAGGAAAAGAGGAGGGAATAGTTACCAAGGAAGGAAATACTATGAAATGTTGTTAGTTTCAAACCTATAGGTAGTTTTTTGTAAGGCATTTTGGGTGTAACATTGTAAAAACTAATTTTAAAAGTAGCCACTAAATATGTAATACTGCTTAAACAAAAAAAAGTGCTAAACTCTTTCAGCTATGTTTGTTAATTCTATTACAAAATCCATCACTACGAATTGTAAAATGGTAATGTTTCTGCATCATTCCTAGGAGCATATGCAGGAAGAACCCAAAGAAAGAAGCCAAATGTTGTGACAATTTAAGACGACAGCACTCCCTGGGATAAAATGGCTTTTTTTAAACGATGGCATTCTCGGCACTGATGTAAATATTGCATCTTCTATGCGTAGATTTAGAGAATATAAATATACTTCATCATTTCCAGACAATGACACATTAATCCAATCGTACTGAACTAAGAAAGGGCTGTGAAGCTCTAATACTTGTGGAAAAATTGCCTGTGAAAACATGTGATATATACATCCTGCACTGTACACAAGATTCACATATTTAAAGACCATCACAGGGCAATGTTAAGTTGTGACTTTTTCACACGCTTTAATTCTTATGTCTCACATACGCTTTTTGCTTTACTTAAAGTTGCAATTTCTGTTAGGATTCCCACCATCAATGAGTCGTATGTATATATTTTTGGGTTTTTACCACAAGGTTAAAGCAGTTAGATAAGAAAAAAAGCAAGTTATTTCAAACAAAACTGAGCTCTTCCATCAGAGAATTTGTCAGCAGCTCTCTTGAATGTACTTTCTATATGAATGAGGTTACCTCAATTTAAATACTAATGGCCTAAATGTTTTTTTAATTTCTGCTGAGTTAGACAGCTGTGGATCCAGATTAACTGCTGGGCAGACAGACCTACTTTCAGGGACTATACCAAAATTGCCCATTCGTACATGTGGCCAATCAAACCGCTGTGCTGGAAGAGTCCTAGGGTTTATTTTTTTCCCCTTACTATCTACTGCAGTTTAGACCATGCTCTTATTTTATCTTGGTCTTTCAGCTGAGGGATATTATCCTTCAGCTTGAGGGGAGCAGAATTCTGATACTTATTTTGGTGGACTTGAGACATGATGTTAACATTCAAAGTCCCATAGATAAAATCTTGGCAGATTCTTTGCAGTGCTTACTCTTGTGCTCTGTAACAGTAGTAGGAGAGAACTGACTACTGGGCTGTGAGAGGGGTTAGAGTTTGTTACTTTCCCAGTATTGATCCAGTGCAGGGCCCTGATTTGGGAAGCTTTGTAACAAGTTCATGTGGATATAAAGGAAAAAGGCTGACCAAAAATGTCATTGTGTCAAATCGTCAGTGTGAAAGAGGGACATCAACCATCAACGGTGGGTGAAAGAGAGAATCTTCATGGGCAGTGGTGAGCAACTTGGCTGCCTGTGACTCCAGTCTGCCACCGAGTCTGTCCCCTGCAACTAGTGACATTATTCAGAACAAAGGCTTTACCCCATGCACTAATTTACCCCAGATTGCCTACCTGGAAAATGGCAAAAGTCCTGCCCGCATGCTTTGAAGAATCGCACCGCTCCGGGGCTCTTTCCTGGGGTGTTTATTTGAAACTTTGCAAGGGAAGGCTCCCCTAATGGTGTAAATTTAAGTATTTAAAAAAATCCAGTGGATGTCAGGACCAGGGGAAGTCCTGTCTCCTTTATAAAAATGCTGTGGATCTTTAAAATTTCAGATGTAATACAGAAAATGCCCAAGACAAACATCCTGCTCACCCAGCAGGCATCAAAGCGCTGTTTTGTTTCTCAACTTTTCTTAGGAGTGGAAAACATCTCAAGAGGATAAAAATTTACAGTGACAAGCATAACCTGTGTCACTGGTGACAAAATGTGCTGTCGATGTGTCAGTGCTAAAGATCGATGTTTTATGTGCTGTATTTATTATTAGTGTAGGCAGTATGTTGATGTAGAAATAGCTTTAGTTTAAGTGTTAATAAAAACAAATCCTCACCTGTTCAGGTTTCACATTAAACCTTTTTTTACTTTATTGCATATATTGGATGCATGCTAAAAGCGTTGTAGCAGAAGGTTTTCTTAACTTTCATGGGGCCTTTTGACAAGTGCCAGAATTTGGTTTGTACTTGATGTTTTGTATTTATATGTACTTTATCTTTGTGTGGAGTTGTGATATCATTATAAAAGTGTATTTATTTTTTTATTTTCATTTTCACCAGTCTTGCTTTTTACTTAAGACATACTGCATAATAAACTTTAAAGTCTTAAGAAAGAGCTGTATTTATTTTCTTTTTCGTTAAAACATGACTTGATAAAAAACTCACGCGTCCCCTCACGGTTCTGGCCGTGGCGATAACCCCGTGGAGTATTCCCCTCCTCACAGAGCCGCTCCAGCACCGCCCTTGGGCGCCAACTCCGGGGCGGGGCGGGAAATGGCGGCGGAAGGCGCTGCCCGGGTGCGGCGTCATGTGACGGGGCGGCAAGATGGCTGCCTTCCCCTGGTGAGGCTGCAAGAGGAGAGGGCGCTGGGCGCTGCCTGCCCCCGTCCTGGGGGTGGGGGGTGTCTGTGCTTCTCCCGGCCCCCGAGGCCGCGCTGGGGAAGGGCAGCGCTGGGTAGCAGGTTCTGAGGGGGCTGCGGGTTCCCGCTGCTGAGGGAGGGCGGCCGTCATTCTCCGCGCCCCTCCCGGGCGGGGGGCCGCGGTGCTGAGACGGGGGTGGCTCGAAGGACTCCCGAGTCTGCCGGCGGGGGAAGCT
>JANHFX010004542.1:0-25237 GCA_027560015.1 Chloroceryle amazona
TGTTAATTAGAAGTACTGAACTGAAAAGTAAAATCACTGAACAGAATTAGTCCTGTTTTCACCCAAACCAGGACAGGAGCCTCCTATGTTCCAGCTTGCACTCATTGCCCCTTGTCCTGTCACTGGATGTCACTGAGAAGACCCTGGCTCCAGCCTCCTGACACTCGCCCTTTACAGGTTTATAAACATGAATGAGGCCACCCCTCAGTTTCCTCTCCTCCAAGCTAGAGAGACCCAGCTCCCTCAGCCTTTCCTCAGAAGGGAGATGTTCCACTCCCTTCATCATCTTTGTGGCTCTGCACTGGACTCTTTCAAGCAGTTCCTGTTGTAACAGTTCTTTCAAAAACATTGCTATAAAAAGATCTGAAATTTCTGTAAGACTCCAACAACATATCCTATTTATCTTGCACAGTCACTGCTGTTTCCAACTAAAAAACATGTTTGATCTCTCTCAGTGCACCCAGACACACTGCCTGCATGACGACTGCCTGCCCAGGGCTGTTTAGATCCACTCCATCTCATCTATACTTCAGCTAACAGTTGTTTGCAGCAGTAACCATAGCTGACCTTTCTCCAACAGCAACTACAAATTAACTCAAATCTCATCAGTTTGTGGGTTAGGAGTTTCTTCAGTTTAAAGTGCTGGTCTCTACTAGCTACATAAGGCAGTGAGGCATCATTACCAACACCTTTATACAGCTCACTTGGGGAGAGAGAAGCAGTAGACTGAAAGAACTCCAGCTGTTCATGAGCATTACCTCTTCTGGGGAATGGCTGAAGACTTTGGGAGTTGTATAAACCAGAATGTCAGTAGGTAGTTTGATACTCAGTCAAGATCTGAAGTCTGCAAGTTCTCTATTTTCAAAAGGTCAAGTGGCATATCCACATGTATGTAGCACTCCTGCTTGAAGTACAACTTTTTCTATCATGAGCAACTCATCTCTCTGGTCAAAACATCACAATATTTCCAAAGAACAACTCTGTGGAAGAGAAATAGCCTTGACCATGGAGCAATGTACAGCCATTAGGGAGTTTTTGGTGTTGATACTTTTCAGAGAGACAGTTCAAGGAAACTGAAAAGAGAAAAACATTTAGTACTGAAGAAAGGAGAACTACCTATGCAAATAACTGGAAGAAAAGGCTTGTGTGCCACCCCAGAACAGTAAACACTGCCTATGTAATTTAATTCCTTTGGAGAAGGCCTTTGTTCTGATACAGCCATTATCAGGCAGTCAAAACATACCCGGCTACAAGTATAATAACCCTTTTTGCTTTCATCTAAACTGGGGTATTCAATCTCCTTTTAGCTGTGCAATTGTAAAGCCTTCCAAGTAACTCTACAGCCTCCTACGTGCCAAATGTAAGCCCACTTGCTAGCACAATGGCTTTTTAGTTTGTACCTTTTGGTGGACTCTTGAAAATCAGAGACACTCAGGAGGCCACTAATTAAAAAAAAAGTGAAAGATACCACCAGTTTAATGGCTGCCCATCAGAAGCAGCTGGAAGCCACTGTCCCTGCCACTGACAGAGCACTACCTGCCAGTCACACAAAAGCAAGGTGTGTTCTAAAGAATGGTTAAAGGTTTGTTTTTTCCCCCCTGCACTAGAGGTGTTATCTATGCCAAGTGCTACAGTTTCTGCTCTAATAAATACCTTTCTTTAATGAATAATATGTAGGGGAAGATTCCATGGTGCAAAAGACTGGCTAGACCAGCTACAAACCCACTGAAGAGTTTCAGAGTGATATTGTATAACATTTTTCATGTTGCACATTAATGATACTTTTTTTTTTTTTTCTGATGTGGGAGGTACCTATTTTCCTTTTACTGTGCTTCTTTCTCACATGGACAGTATATACACCAGCACGTCTGTGAAAAGAGCTTCCTCCATCTGCCCAAAAATTTTTCTTCTGCCTTTGCCAAAGCTTAAGGCTGGTGATAAGTCTAAACCGAGGGAGGTCTGGAGCAGCAGGGGCAAGTTGTGTAGCTATGCTGACTCCTAAAGAAGCAAGGGAAGATGTGGTTCTGGCTTAGTCAGGGCAGGTTTGGTCCATACAGAGCTACTAAGCCAACCTTTAGAGAGGTTTAACATGTACTTCTGCTTCCCAGGGTTTGATTTGCTGGCGAGTCTCTCAGAGAGGCAATACAGCTAATGCATCTGCCTGGCCTACTTGGAGCAGCACAACAGCAGTACACCTGGTCTGACAGAGAAAGAATACACTCCTTTTTCCTCTTCAGAGCAGCCTCAAACCAGAGCAAGATCATCACTGTGCAGTCACACAGGCCAAGGCAGTTTCTGCCCCAAGAGGTGCCAGCTGAACAGAAACAGGTGGAAGAAAAAAAGCTGCACAAGGATTAAAAAAAAAAAAAAAAAAAGCTGCACATTTTCATCACACACTTCCTCTGACCACTAGTCCAGGCTCCTGCCAGTGCCCTCTACTTCCCAAGACAGAGAAAAACATAACCTACATGAAAATATTGCAAAACTTGAAGGTACATTTTGGGGAGGAAGTTTCTGAGTGTTAGAGATGATAAGCTGATGAAGGAGAGAATTGAAGTGTCCACTGCTTAGCAAAGATGAAGCCCCTCCCCCCAGGCAGAGGCAGCCCAATCATTCACCTCAGAGCAGATCCACAGAGACCAGGTACAGAGGATGGAAAAGCACCTTACCTACATGGTGATCCCGAGAAAATCTCTGGATTTTCTGTTAAATTTGGTAACATGAGAACAAGCTGTCATTTACTACTATGAGGATTCAATTCAAATCATTGCATTTTATGAAAAACACCAGATTGTATGATGGGATCCCAGACCAGCCCAAGCTTTGATACAAAACTGTCAAGGTATTTTCTTTCACAGGGAATTTCTCAAAGACAACCTAGAAGGCATTAAAATTTAGAAAAAGCCAATCTTTATTATCCAAACACCTGACTGGTTGACTTTTTAGATCAGAAGATGCTGAGTAACTAGGTAAGGCAGTAGGGAAGACAGAGGAGTAGTTTAAAAGGCTCATAAACAAATCTCACCCTGCCCATTGTATCCTAGAAAGGCAGGCCATTGCTCTCAAGCTATAATTTGGGCGTTTTTTTGGTGGGTTGCAACTGTCTGCAAAGTCCCTTCAGCTCTCTAAGAAGCTTCCTCTTACGTCAGCACAGAACTCAACGCGTGCTTGCTGCTTCTCTCAGTGGTCTCTCACTTCCTCACTCTGCTGCAAATTGCTGCCTTGCTAAAGCCTTGCTGCTGTGCCCTCTGATTCACCTCCTAATCCGGATGCCTCTCACCCTTGGGGCAGATTCAGTTGTTCCCTAAGGGAAAGAGCATCCCTTATCCTTCCAGAAGCCTCTTCACCCAGCTACCCTCTTACAGGGAAAGAATCTACAATGCAAGAACAAGCAAAATAGATGCTGTCACAGAGAGCTGTCACTGTTAGTCAGCAGGTGGCAATTAATGCTTGTTACTCTGTGAACTGTGCTAGGCAATCTGGTGACACACTTGACTTCCTGGCCTCTTCTTGTGGTAGTGACACGGGCAGCCCAGCACAAGGTCCTGCTTGCAGGGCCAGCACTGAGAAACTTGCTTTCCAGCCTCATTAGTAGACACAGGCAGGCTAGAGGGGTGCACGCAGTGAGGGATCGGCCATCAAGTCTGCAGGGTAGGGACAACTGATACGCTGCAGGTGAAGATAAAACGAGAAGATGTCATCAGATCCTCCCACAAGCTACACTTAGTAAATCTGAAGAGGAACTTTCAGAACACAAAAACTTGGAAAGAGGACATTTCTAAAGAAAGACACTTGCTCTGACAGTATTTTGGGGGTGGTGGGTGTGAGATTCACAGTGTTGAGACACTGAATTTCTCAAAAGATTGGGAAGATGCTTTAGCCAAGAAGCCCCAACAAATATCTGCTGGGAACAGATCCTTGTCAGATCTGATTGAAGCTATCAAAGGAGTCAACTTTAAAAAAGGTATTGCCAATATCTGCTGCCAGTAAGTGTTCTGGTAGAATGACAGAAAACTAAAATATATGTATGTATAAGTAAAGGAACATAGGACTTCCTTCATTAGATCTAATTTTCTGTCACACTGGCATCAGAGAAGACTGCAAAATCAAACACCAGCACAATCCTCATTTTTTTTTCAGGAGATTGAACAAATGTATGGTCAACCATTGTGTGTGTTATGCATGCCAAAATAATTATCAACAAAAGCATGACTGAAGGAGTAAAGAACAGGCTTTTCCTTGTTCTGCCAACAGTTCAAGATTTTAGTACTTCACAGCTTCTTTTTGCCAAACCCCTATTTTTTTTTTTTTTGGTTTGTTTTAACCTGTCCTGTACTTGTGCATGCAGAAATAATTCCCACCCAGGCAGCCACATCTTTGCTAACTTCACTACACTACATAGATCTCTAGAGCACCACCACTACCAACTGCAAAGTGGGTAGAAGCTGTTCCACATACATATGTGCCATAATGTCTCATGTTGAAACCGAGACTGACCAGAGTGGTCTCTTGTCCCCAGAAAAGCACCTCTGTCCACAAGTAAGCCTTGTTTATAAGCAGTTCTTGTTGCCTGAGGGAGAAGGTCCTTGCTCTGCCCCAGCAGTGAGACGGCTGCAAGGTGCCCTTGAAAGAGAAACAAGGCACAAGAAGCTTTTAGCATGCATGAGTGGACTGACCCCCTAAACGTCTGGGCAGGCTCCTCCTGCAGTCCATGTGGAAAGAGCATCACACCCATGCTGTAAGGCAGTCACGGTCAGCAAAATCTGGAGAGAACCACCTGAAGCAGCCAGGCTAAAACTCACCCAGGCCCCAAGACGGTGTTTGGTGACAAATGGCTACTTCAAGATAAAGGTTGTAGATTCTTGACAGGACGAGCCTTCACACTACAGTTCAACCCCCAGCTGCAATTGGTTCATAAAATTTATTTCTGCTGCACTAGCATATCATTAATGCAGGCAATAAACTCCCAGTCCTGCCAAAGTTCTGCAACCTTCCTCCTGCCTCTGTGCCCACATCTATTTTGCATCCTGTGGGTGTGCAGCTTTCCAACAGCAGGACTTGTATTAGTACTTTTAAGGATACATCTAATTGTCTGCAGGAATGGAGCAAAAACCCCCGTAACTAAATGAAAACCATCCATACCAGGAATCAGGCACACACGAAATTAAGGATGCCTGAAACCAAGGGCTTTTCTGAGTTCCACCCATCTTACTATTCTAGCATTTTCACCCAACACCACTAAATGAGTTGAGAAAGACTCAGAAAGAAGCACTGAACAGCTCACAACCTCACTGCAGACTATTATTCCTCGCTCAGCAAAAAAGAAGAGGAAAGTGAGTAAAACAATGTGAACGATTTATATCATTCCACTTAAACAGCTTTTCAAAGGGCGGTGTGTGGGCATGCCACAATTATTCATTTTTAAGCTGTATCTCACTATTGTTATGAAGTGGATTCTGTGAACTGGCTGAGACGCTGTAGGGCTGAACCCCCTCACCCCTGCCATCTTCCCCAGCCCTGCTTCTCAGAGAGCCTCTCTGAGGTTAAACTCAGAACACCTCATTATAATGTGTGTGTCATTTTCATAACAAAAGTAATCGCTGTATTATCAGGAATGGCATTACAGCTGAAACAATGAGCTGTGGGTATTTTGTGTGCAGAAGTGCTGGCCTCAGCTCTCCCAACATCCCAAGTCAGCTTTTTATCTCAGGTGGCTGTAAGACACGGGGATACAAGGTGAAGCTGGTACTTTCAGAATTTCCTCAACCTACCACACACCTACGATGGGAACAATACTGTGGAAGAACAAAAGATCATAGTCTCAAAAAAGTCTTTTTCTTAACCTTGTCATCTATTTGATAAACAACACGGGTACAATTAAGCACACACATGTGCAAGTGCCTGGACCCAGAGGACTTCTCTCAGTGAAACCAAGGGTGGAGAACATGCACACCCTTTCGAGCCCTTTTTCACTTCTGGGACAGTGTTTAATATCTCCAGAGTAAACAAGTTTTCTCTTTTCCTAAACTGCTTGGGCAGTAGGTAACAATGTGTTAGGTGAAGGGTGGTGGATATTTAGTTTTCCTACATACAGTCTTGGATATCACTCATTGGTATCTCTGCTCAACAATCTGGACTTCTGTACACACCCTCTAATGAGCCTCTCTGCTAATGCAGTGCAGTTTTCAACAATACATGAAAGAACTGATCAGAATCTTATATTTTGCTTGAGCTTCAACTGATGTTTTGCTTAATTAGAGCATTCTTTCATTTTTGATTTTTTTCCCCAACTGTCAAAGCTGGTTGCTTCAAAGGCTCATTTCAATCACCCCTGCAGGAAGAGAGAAAATTGCTCAGAAAGATTAAAGAGAGTGCAAGAGAGGGAGGTGCAGACAGATAGACAGACTGCAGAACAAAATTTCTAACAAAAGCCTGATCCTACTCCCACTACAGTGAATCTGAAGAGAAAGTGGAGAGATCAAATATCATTTTTGCGTCTAAGATGTATTCATGACAATATACCAGAATAGTAAATGCGACTTTTGTGACATTCGTGAGAATGATTTTGGATGAAGCTCTTCTCCTTCAACAAGGAAGATCATAGCCAAGCTGTGCTCCAGGTATTGTATTAGTGATGTTCATTCCAACTCTAGAAAAGCCAGTATCTGATTCTGCAGTTTAAGTTCCTTTCTTCTTTCCCCCAGCAACTTAACTTAAATGGGATAGGTCTTAAATCACAATACCTTTGTTTTTTCCTCCAAATGCACACCACGTCACACGTTCAAGCTTTATGACAGAAATGTACAGTTTGACACAGTTCTGTGGTCACTTCAGTGAGTTTCTGTTGTAGGTCATACTGACAAACTAGATGTAGAAGGTAGAAGAATGAAGTCTGGCTGCATCATTATGCACATATCAAAATATGTCTTGCATCAGGCCAGGCTCCAGAGAACCATCTATGCATTTTAACAACCGACGCTCAAGACCTGATGCTTCACACAGCCTGTAAATACAAAACCACTGACTGCAGTGATACTCCAGATGGAAATCAGAACATCTTTACACAGCACTGCACCATGCCATGCAGATGTGTCCAGAAGGAAAAATTCAGACCAGCTTCTTCAAGAATCTTGCTTAAGCTCCTTTCATATTCAGAGCATTGTTTATGCTGTCTATGCAGCTAGTGAATAACAGAGGCTACATTTCCTGGTAGGGGGAAGGGATGATTCAAAGCACTGAGGCTGAGTGCCAAAAGCAGCTGTTCTAATTATCTTTTCTCCAAAACATTCAATTAAAGTTCTGTAAAGGACCAGGATCTTTTAATATACTAGGCAGACACAGAAAGCTCCTAGGTCTCGGAGGAAGAACCTACCCACTTTTAAAAGTGTTCTTAGAAAAACACATCCACATTGTGTCACACACAGACACAAGTAAACCTGAGAACCATGGGTATTTCTAGCCAAAGCAGGGTATTATCCCAATACCCAGACTCCTGTGGGAAAGTAAAACACACATTCAATGGCAAAAAATGAAAAGGACCAAAGCCCATTGTCTCTTGACTTTTCCCTTTCCTGATTACAAGGCAGCAGATTTTTTGCCAGTGTCCATATTTCAGAAAAGTCAAAAAAGGTAAATGGATAAAAAGGATGACTTGAGGACTGAAAAGGCTGCCCTCATTCCATCACATAAGAAAAACACTTGAGGAGACTTGATAAGGATCTCTTAGCAAGCTCCATACAGAAAAGACTTGTGATACTAAGTGGATAATTTAACTAGTAGCAATTAGTACTACCAGATGCATTGATTGGAAGTTTTAAAAGTTCAGAGCCAGACAAAAGATATTCCTTTCTTTTTGAGGTATCAAACCATAGAAATGATGACCAGTTAAGGAACCACTGTACTGACATCACCTCAAAGATTCCTGTTCTGTAGTGAGCTAAACATATTGCAACTCCAAACATGATTAAGATATTGATTGGTTTACAATTAACTTTTTATGTTTTACAGGTTTTTATGTTTTAAACACACACACACACAATAACATAGGCACCTACACAGAAATGTCATGTCAATCTCACAAGACTACTGCTTTTCTTGACTCGAGAAATATCAGAAATGTGGTCTAGCCAAAGCAATAAGCCCAGTAAACATCCTTGCCTCAACTTGCTTGTTCCCTCATGTGTTCTTCAGTTTGGACCCAGGTTTCCTACTCAAAGATTTTCCTGTGATCCTGTGATTGTTCTTCCAATTTCACCTGAGTATTCCTGGTCCTTCAGCAAGGTCACAGGTAAAAGTCTCAACTCATGGAATCTTTATTTCATTATTTATTTTGCCCATTAACACAAACTTCTGATCATTAATTCAGGTAATTAATCTGAGGGGGGAAAGGAGTGCAAATACTTAACACCTTTTCCTCTTTGTATTGTAGCAATCTGAACATAAATCCACTATACACTCCAACCCTTGCTCTGGTCAGGTAGATCATTTGGATTTACCACCACCATACATTCGGATTACCACCATCATAATACCTACTGCAAACTTTGCACCTCATCCCTGTAAAACAAGCAAGAACATCATACCAGTTTAAACTATTTGTAAGTCTAACAGGGCTTTGTCCAGGCCCCACACGGATGGTGAACGCTACTCTCTCGATATGAGCCATTCCCCTTTTGAGGAGTAAAATGATGCACTGAGGGGGGCAGCTGTCCTGGAGCTTGCTCCACTTCCTATAGCATTAACTGAGCTCTCACCTTCCTCTAGCACTTGCCATCCCTTATCTCTCACCTCTTAAACTCTGAAGGACTTTTTTCTCTCATTCATCCTACCCTGCCCCTCTCCCTTTAGGAACATACAAGACTCTCTACCACATTCAAAACAAAACAAAAAGCCAAAAGAAAAACACAACCTAAACCAACACAATAAAAATACTAATATTGCAAAATATTTTCAAAAGAAGCATGACCATCCAGTTGAGGGAGGTGATTCTCCCTCTCTATTCTGCTGTTGTGAGATCCCACCTGGAGGACTGCTTTCAGCTATTTGTCCTCTGGTGTCAGACAGACATGGACCTGCTCAAGCAGGTCCAGAGGAGGGCCACAAGGATGATCAGAAAGCTGAAACACCTCCCCTGTGAGGACAGGCTGAGGAAATTGGGTCTGTTCAGCCTGGAAAAGATGGAGAAGGCTCAAGGGAGACCTTACGGTGACCTTCCAGTATTTGAAGGATGTATACAAGAAAGATGATGAACTCTTTATGAGGGAGTGTAATGATAGGAAAAGTGGTAAAAGTTTCAAACTGAAAGAGGGTAGATTTAAATTAGATATTAGGAAGAAATTCTTTACTGTGAGGGTGGTGAGACACTAGAACAGGTTGCCTAGAGAAATTGTGGATGGCCCCTCCCTTGGAAGTGTTCAAGGCCAGAATGGATGGGACTTTGAGCAACTGATTTAGTGGAGGCATCCAAGCCCACAGCAGGGGGATTGGAACTAGATGATCTTTAAGGTCCCTTCCAACCCAAACCAGTCTGTGATTTACAATTCCAAGCAAAGAAGTTTAAGAGAGAGTAGCTTGGTGCATTCCATATTATTTCTCATTATCCACTATCAAACTGAACATGCTAGAACAATGGTTGCTTAATATAGCCTAGGCTCTGTCTCATGTGACATGCTGCAGAAAGATGTGCACATTTAGTTAACATTTGAGTTAAACCACATGGGATGCTGCAGACATAGCTCTGTAGAAGTCAGCCCAGGCAATGCAATTAGATTTAATTAGTCTTACAGAAGAAGAACGTTACATAGGTACCACATAGGCATGAAAAATAGAAATTGGGGCTGGGTAGAGAGAAAACGTGTTAGAAAAATGAATGGGAAGAATTGGGAGGGGTAGGGGTGACCAGGGCAGGCCTACAGCCTTGCCTAGTTCAACAGTACAGAGAGGATCAAGCTCATTCAGAAATATTCTTATGGCAAATGAGAGCCTAATGTTACCAAGAAGCAACTTCTTTAGCTCTTCATAGAGTTTTGGGCACAAGATGAATCCTGGCTGGGATTTATAATATGTGTCTAATCTTTACAGCTTTTTGGCCTCAGAAAGAATTGCATTGAATGTACAGGATCATAGAATCATAGAATGTTAGGGGTTGGAAGAGACCTTGGAAAAAAAACTTAGAAACCTGAGCTTAGCATGTTTTTCATGAACTCAGAAATACAGAGCAGAAGCAGCTGTAGAGCATCTAAGGAGTAGCTGTGAAAAAAAGGCAGGCCTTTTTATCCCTTCTCTTGCTGCAAAAATGTAGGCTATTTTTCTTGGCCACAAGACCTGCAACCCTCTGCAGCCAGAGTGGAGGTTCTAAGGCTATCCCAGTGAAATAATCTTTGTTTGCTCCATAGTTACCTGCATTTGTTTCTACAAAGGAAGGAGACAAGTAATGTGTGGAGGCAATGTACTTCATAAATCATTCTTTAAAAACAAAAATAAATAAAAAATCTACGTGGTTGAAAACACAAATGCAACAAAAGAGATTTGTCCTAAAAAAGCCCCATAGCTAACAAGGCAGAAACACCTGCTGCATTTCTTTACATATGGCAAGTGACACTCCTAAATCTTTGCTACACTTACTAGATTTTTACATGTGCCAGCTTTTTCCTTTTCCCTGTATTTACAGAAACTCTCTCTTTCCAACATGCCTCTTTTAGAAAGATTTGCAGATGAAAGGGTATTTTCCAACCATAGCGATTCTGTGATCACTTTCTATAGGACAGCTCCACACTCTCCTATGTCAATGCTTTCTTTGTTTGAGATGTTTGTCATTAGATCAGGAAAAAAAAAACAACAAAGAAAAGTGAAGAAGAAATATGATCGTGAATGGGAACACTGATTTTGCTCTGCTTGCAAGGATTGCACTGTTCATCCCTCAGGAATACTTAGATGACTTGAGGGTACACTTATCTGAAGAGAGGAAGTTTGAGATAAATGAAATCTAGATATGAAGCTATAGATTAGAACAGCAACAAAAACACTTGCTGATACAAAACTTCCAAACATTGCAAAAGAGGATTGCTTTCTACAAAATGAAGTCTTCTGTTCCTTGTTTAGGATGAAATTATATATGAAATTATATATAAAATATATACCTCAATATAAAATATATATTTCGTATAACAGTCTCTTCAAAAAGAAAAGACATATGCTTTACACAACCTTTCCCTTTTAGTCTAGTTGTAGCTTGGACTTTAGATTGCATTCTGGAAACGACCGTTACAAGTAAGTAAATAATGAATTACTTTAGTCAGTTGTTATTAACTTTTTTTTTTTTTCATTTCTTAGACTCCTAGAACTGTTTGGGTTGGAAAAGCCCTCAAAGATCATCTCGTTCCAACCCCCTACCAGGAGCAGGGGCACCTCCCACTAGAGCAGGTTGTTTAGAGCCTCACCTAGCCTGGTCTTAAACACCTTCAGGGATGAGGCATCCACAACTATTCTGGGCAACCCATTCTTGTCTCACCACCCTCGTAGTAAAGGGATTCTTCCTAATATCTAATCGAAATCTACCCTGCTTTGGTTTAAAACCACAAGCTGTTATAATCAGTCCATCTCCAGCTCTCCTGTCAGCCACCTTCAGATATCATAAGGCCACTGTAAGATCTCCCCAGAGTATTCTTTTCTCCAGGCTGAACAGACCCAACTCCCTCAGTCTGTCCTCACAGGAGAGGTGCTCCAGCCCTCTGATCATCTTTGTGGCCTCCTCTGGACACTCTCCAACAGATCAATTTCTTAGTCTTCTCTTCACAGATTTTGGAACAACTGAGAGCAATTGCCTTTAAATCTACAAATAATGCTTTTATCTGTGTGACTTCGTGCTGTGGTTTAATATTATTTCTAACCCTGTCTAACTGCAGGTGCTGATCTCTCCTGGCTGTATGATCACACTATTTTCATTGAATCGAGTACAGATTTTGCAGCATGGGTTGAATCAGATCAGTTTGCAGAAACAAGAAATTTCTTGTCTTTGACTTGAGTAAGGTGATCTCTGTGCCAATGACACTGCAGGCCACTAGATTCAATGCAGAGAGGCTGATGAGGACAGGGTTGCCCTTATCAGCAGCTCAAAAATCAGAAGGGTATGATGTGAAATCACACCCCTGGATATTCAGGGAGGAAACAGAAATTATGTGTCCCATCTACCATATCTCTTGTATCCCCATGAAAGCAGCAGTGTAAATGCCAGGGACAAATATTAACATCAATAACCAATAAAGAGAAGGCTGGCAACATAAGCTGACAAAGTTATTTAGTGAGTAGTTATGAATCACAGAGCCAGTGCTCTAAAGTTGAGATCAGTTTGTCAAACATCTGAAAGCCAGCAGAAAAGACAGGCCTGAGAAGGATTACTTTGGAATGCAATGTACTAACTGTGGTCATCAATCTGTTCTCGATTATAAACTCCTTAAGACATCTAATATGTGTTGTCCTATTTATAACAGAGCAGCAATCATGTTATTAGCTTTCAACAACAGCGAAACGAGGTGCATAAAATTAAAATGACTGAACTAGACTGGAATAACAATTGAAACCCCAAAGAAATAAAAACAATCCCAGCAAATAATTGCAAATACATTGTCAGGGCATAACTTGGAGACAGGCATGGATCTGTCATGCAAAATGGCAACATGTTTTATTCACTTTTCTTCTTAAAAAATGCAAGCAAAAAGCAAGTCTAATGACAGGCATTCATGAGGAATTCAATTTTATTGACTTGGCTGAAATCCATATGATTTTTGAATGGGTGGTCTGACTGCACCTCACAGAACAATGATACTACATCATAAGAAAAATATTCACAGTATATAGTAAGGTATGAATAGCATGTCAGCATAGCTGTGAATGCATCAACTGCATCAGATGATCACTGGCAGATCTTTCCCATGTTTCTACCCATGAAAAGGAGCTGTCTGTGAATACCAGCACTGCAGAACCACCATGGCAATATGAAGTCTGTAGACTACATAAAAAAAAATGTTCTGAGGGTAATCCTGATGCATTGGATTTTGACTAGTGATACAGATCTGGGAGACTCCAAATTTTCACTTTTACCTTAAACACCTCCCAGTTCCTGGGTGTTCTGTGAAGATGATCAGGCTTTGGAAACAGTTTTAGAGTTGGCTGGTAGGACATAATCCTCTTTTGAAGCTGTGAATGTTACTCATGCTGTATAAAGGAACAGTAAGCTAAAAATTATTTAATCCACTTCTGTTCACAAGCAAAGACCAAAGAAGTTAGAACTGAAAGTTTGGTCATAGGCTCAGTAAGTCCTCTAAGACAAAACCAAACCAAAACAAGCAAACAAAAAACCCACGAGCCAAAGGAAATGCAATACTTAGATCATGAATGGACAGTAAGTGATGAGCAAGATGCTCAAACTCACCTTTGTGGAGAAAGTGAGGAATAGAGAGGTTCAAGAGGTAAAAAAGATTTCAGTCACAGTCCTACTAAGAGAAAGTAAAACGGTGCCTAGAGAGGATGAGAAAACCTGGACTCCTCTGGTGCCAGATTTAGAGTCCTGCAACTCAGCACAAGCAGTGGTTCTGCCTCACCCTTTTGCTCATTTCAGTCCAGCATAACACCTACCTCCTTTAACACTCTCTTTACTCATATATTTAGCGCAAGTAATCAAGTCTTCCCAGCATTAGACTGGATAGAGTATTCTGACTTTGAGGATGTCTCTGACAGTCACTGGCACTTCCATCCAAAACTGTCTGGAACAAGTATTTGGCTAAACATCAGATTTGATGTCTGTCATCATTAAGACAGAAGAGTGGCTGCCGTTTTAACTGCTTTTCTTGACAGTCGTGATTATAATGGCTACAGCTGACCTCTAGCAGACACACGGTCCTGTTACTTGCAAAACACAGACGGATTCACTTCATCTTCTAAAGTGTAAACAGTTATTCAGAAGGTAAAAAATAAACAGCAGTGGCAGAAGAAAACAACTACATTTTTATGCCTTTGGTACAGAAATATAATTTGTAGCAATAGCATTTGTTCTGACTGAACATATGGAGAATGAAGATCACATCTCTGCATTGCACCAACATTAATAACAACTTTGGTACCCTATAATTACACAGGGAAATATTGAACCAAGACGAGTTGTTCTGAGTCAACCATATAAGAGTTAGTCAGCAATACTCACTAGATCTGCTTGGAAAAGAAATAGGTGTGGGAAGGGAGCAAGATGAAGCTGTAACAGTGAAAACTCCTGACAAATCCATCACTCAAGTGTTCATGCTTTGGGTTTTGGGGTTGTTTTTTGGTTTGTGTGGGTTTTTTTGTTTGTTTGTTTTTTCTAGCATGATAGGAAACATAGGATCCTCTGAAGTCTCATCTGTCCATGAATTAACATTTACATAAGCTGCTGGATCTCACAGTCAAGCCTCACCACGGCCTACCAGCTCTGCATAAACACTGGGAGGATCGCATGGACTGATTCTCCAGTGTTTCCCTCTACAAAGGTAGGAATTAGTGGCAGAAAGGGAAAGCAGGCTGGTTCAACCTCCATACATTCAGCTGGAGAGTTTATAGGAAGTAAGTAGGAGCTGTGCACCCAGTCTGCATTTGCTTCATTGCTCATGAAATGCCTGACACCTAAATGCCCTTAACACCTTTGACCATTCTTTTCTAGGTCAGTTTTTAGTAAGCTTGCAACAGTCACTGTTGAAATACTTCCTCTTAAGGAAAGTCAATTGTAGAGTAAGTTTTCTAAGCTGTTCTCTTCGTACGCTTACACAAGCTTTTTGCCAGCACTTCATTAGAAGCAAGAGCCTCAGATCAAATCTAAAGCATCACTAATCCAGCTCAAGTCTCATCCAGAGTTGGGGAGAAATCAAGTTAGACATTCTAGTTCCAATGATCCATGTTTCATTCAAGAGCCAGTCCTAGCCCCAAGCCCCTAAAGAGACCAAACAGGCTGATACACAACACCTAATTCCTCAAGTTACAACTCTTAAGTGTCCCAGGGCTCTCTCCTCTAGAAAGACGGCTGCTGGGATCAAATTATTTCCTTTCCCAGCCCTGCCTGCGGGAACAGCTCTCCACTCTGGGACTATCAAGTGTCACTTGGTATTGAGATCTGATCCAAGATACCATCGATCTAGTGCTGTGAGCTGTTTCTCCTGTGCTACTCACTCCTTGTTCTGCTAGCCCATCTCTCCCAGCAGCATCACCAGCTGTAGATCCACAGAGACAAGACAGGTCCCAGGTCAAGCCATGGGGATTAGACCACAGGTTGAGGTCCAGAACAAGGATGGTTGTAGCAATAGCTGTGGACTAACACTCTTCTAACTAGCTCAGACAGGGGCAAATCCCTCTGGGCTAAGCTTAAATAGAGCCCATGGAGGTGGGTGAAGGCTCCAGGTGAGGCTGTTTGGGGTCATTAGAGCCTAGTACTGCCCTCAGGGCCCTGACAGGAATCCTTTCAAGTGCAGTCAAACCATAAATGCTTTTTAGACCTTCCTATCTTCCTCCAGACAGAGCCTGCTCAATTTTGGGCACAGGGAGAAGACATCACTTCTCTTTTAGGCTTCTGCTGGTGTGTATTCATGCTTCTGTCTATCCTATGATCCATAGATCTGTGCACAGGGGTGTTCATAGGTTTTAGAAATTTTTGGTACTGCTTAGCAATGGAGTAATAACTATCACAGAGAGAGGGTGGAATTGAAAACATTCCCTGTGCGCTAAGATGTAATTCCAAAATACCTAGCTCTAAGGTACTTTTTGCTCCTGAAGTCTTGCAGACTGGTTGCTGCTGGACATGGAGTATAGGAACACAACTGGACCAGACTCATGGTGCCCAGTGGACACATACTGCAGTTCTAGCACAATTCTCCACTGGGTGAGGAGCACCGGTCCCCTTTCCTTGTGGGCTGGTACTCTGTTTCAGATTTAGACCTACCCCTGTTACCAGGACTACTCAGAGAGTACAGTGCCATTCAAAGCATGAATGGAGCATTTGCATTTAGAGCATGAATCACTGTGTCTCCTGTCACAGCTGCCTTCCTAATGCAGCATGACAACCCATGGCCCTGGTACATCTCTGTGGGAATGCCTTGATGATCCCCTACATCTGCTCTAACTCCAGGCTATTCCTGGATGCTGTAGTTCCCCTCTCCTGGGAATCTCTTTGTGCCTAAAAAGCTCACTTTTGGCCAGAAATCCCACTCACCGCATAACTGCTGGTACTGTTACCAGCGGGAAAACAGGACTGCAGGTGAAGCACCACACAGTGCTGTGGCGTAGCTTTATATCTCCCTGCAGCTGAACGTGCCACCAATCCACCCTCCCCATCAGCGTGAAAGAGCAAGAAGCACTTAACTCAACTCTAGTGCTGAGATTCACCAGGGGAACTTGTTTCTCCCCATGCTCACCTGTTGAACCCAAGACCCTGTGGCTGCACTGCAGATATGTGCAGAAGACCTTCTCATTCTGCTCTCCCCTACATGTGCCTCTAAGGAGGACAGAATGAAATTATTCCTGCAGGGCAGTGGTGGTAGTGGTAGGAACTAATGCCATTAATCAATTACAATTAATGTGCAAATTATTGGCTAAAGAAGAGATGTTTTATCTCTTCTTCATTTCAATTTTCTGCTTTTTCTGGAGCAGAAGAGGAGAAAAAGTGTTTTTTGTCATTGTCCCTTTCCTTCAAAAAACCACTCACCAAACCTTTTAAGTTTTTCTCTCCTTATTTCTCTTCTTACTTAGCAGCGTGCTAAGATTGGGAAAGGATATATGGAGAGAGAAAAAGATTACAAAAGAGGGAATATTAGACAGAAGACAAGAACATTTTGTACAAAAATGTTTGCAAACTGTGTTGGACCCAAAATTATTTCCTTTTGAAACCTGTTGACTGAAAATGGCTTAAAACTAAGGCCATTTTTTTAATTTTAAAATTTCCTACCAGTTTTGTTATTGATGTTTACAGGGACACATTTGTGTAATAATGACTTTTCAGATGACAAAATCTTGCAAGAGGCAGCCTAGCCTGCAGGAGAACATTTCCAGGAGCACAACCCAGCAAGGTAGATAACCTTTTCATCATGCCTGGGACCTTATGTTCCTAGCTGTCACTTTTCAAATCAAGTCTTACATGGTGTGAAATACAGAAATAGTAAAAGAGGAGAAATCATCACTTGGGTGCTTTTGAAAATAATCCACACACATGAAATACTGCATTTTGACAAGCAGAGAAGGAATAAGATAAAGATGGATACAGGTTTTTAATAAACTGGTATTAGGGGACAGGGGAGCAATATGAGTTACATTATCATGCAAAGTTAAACCATGAATCCCAAGTGGATATTTCTTCTCTGTGAATCAAGATATGTTCAAAGATTCTCTGACATGCAAAGCCTGTTCAAAAGGGCAAGAGCCTCAAGCAGTATAAATAGAATTGCCTCCTTGCAACTAATGGAGCTGTGTCAGATTTTGCCACAGAATATATGGCCTTGTTTTTTTATGCGCTAGTAAAACAGGAAATGGCATTTAAAATGAGAATAAATCCAAACAAACAAAAATATGCCTGTGTCTTTTGTTCTGATGTATTAAAATGTGCTCATAAAATTGGATTTCTTATTTTAAAGCAGTGTTCTTCCTTCTGCTTTTGATACTGGAAGTGCTAAGACATTCATAGCCTGAATCCCCACTGTCTCTCCAGGGATCCTGACACTAGTGGAGATGCCTGGAAGTGAAGACTGAACTGCAGCTTGTTTTCCAGATGCCAAGAGGGAGTAGAGAGCATCAGGAATCTGGTGTCTCTGTGTCTTTTTTCCTCCCTGCTTTGATACCAGAGAGCTTGTACCTCACATGAGTTTCCTCTGGTGCCCTGAAAATTGTGTTAATGACCTAAAAAATATCACCATAGTTGTGGCAGGAAGAAAAGAAACCAGGTATCCACATGTCTGATACAAAAATAATTGGAAAAAGATATGCAAATATGGAAGAAAACTGAATAGCTGTTGAGTATGTCCTACAACAGAGAACGTGAAAAGGTTTGTTTTTTTCACTGTGCTGTTAAACTTTGATGCATATTTGCAACAGCAGCAGGCAGAGGCTCTGATAACTGAAAAAGCGGAAATTTTCTGTCTGCAGCAACATCATCTCATTTTATTCCAGCCTGATCAACAGCTACATTGTGGTTCAGGAGATCCAAACCTTCTGAAGATACACAAAGTAAAATTCCTATGGTTTGTGGTCCTTAAAGGTTCCTCAGGACATTCTATATGCTTCAGGATCTTTCAGAATGAAAGATGTTAAATGGTCTAAGATATAGCATAAATTAGTTCCTAAATTATTATGGGTTCCTCAGCAGGTAGTCTTCCAGGGAAAAAGGAATGAAAACTGGACTCTGTGGAGCTTTGCAAATGAAGAAGAAGCCATCTAAAGAGTAGGCAAGTCCAAGCTAATCTGCTGAGGAACTTCAGAGTAAGCTTGCCTGACACAGGCATGGCTACTGGAAAGGCAAGTGTTTGGACATTTGAAATTCTATGTCAGTGAAAGGTGAAGGCTGAGAACTTATTATTATGGATTATTGCCATTCATACAGAATTGCATAAAATGCTTTGGGATGAAAGCTAATTGAAGCTAAAGGGAGCAGCAGAGCTAGTAAACAAAACCATTAAAATCCTTACCAAAAGAATTGCCCATTTTTTTCTGTCTCACTGGAGTTCTAATTCAAAGTTTTGTGTAATTCCAATTGCTGGTTTTAATCCAAATTTCAGACAACAGTTTAACAGTCAGCAAAATGTTGAGTGTATTGTTTGTGTAGGCAAAAGCCATGAGAAGTACCAAATGAATTCCTACTGGTGATGAAAGCGACTCAAATGCAATGCAGCCAAAGATACTTGGCTGTGACAAAAAAAAGGATGCATATCATTAGACATCTAAGGATTAGATCTGTTTTCCCAACTGAAGATATGCAGTCAAGGACTTCCCTCTCTTTTTTTTCACACAGCAGCTCGGTACTGATGCAACAGATTTGTTTTGTGTGGTATGGCACTTGCCATACCACACAAGTTTGGCTGCAACTTCTTAGCTAGCTGACTGAGTCCCAAAGATTTTGAGGGAAGGTCTCTCATTCAATATTTAGGTCCGCTCATCTTCAGCCATCAAGTGTGATTCTGATGCATTCAATCAGTATACTTTGATTTTGTTCCGTGGTCCTGACTTTGTGGTTCTGTGGTTCTATCCTAAACAACACATTTTTCCTACCTAGTACCTTGAGGTGTTATGATATCGCTTACTTTAGTTGTTGAGATCTCATCCGGCTTTCCTTCTGGGGACAGTTAGTGAAACAGTGGATGCACAAGCCTGTCCTTTCAGGATGTCCTGGTTTTGGCTGAGATAGTCAATTTTCTTCCTAGTAGCTAGTTCAGTGCTGTGTTTTGGATTTAGTGTGAGAATAATGCTGATAGCATGCTAATGTTTTTAACTGTTGCTAAGTAGGTTTATACTAAGTCAAGGACATTTCAGCTTCTCATGCCCTGCCAGCAAGAAGGTTGGGGGGGCACAAAAATCTGGGAGAGGACACAGCCAAGACAGCTGACCCAAACTGGTCAAAGGGGTATTCCATACTATATGTAACATTATGCCTCGAATAGAAACAGGTGGGGTAGGCTGGCTGAGGCCATGGCTTGGGAACTGCCTGGGAATCAGTGAGCGGTGAGCAATTGCATTGTGCATCACTTGTTTTGTTATACTCTAATTCTATTATTATTATGAGCATTTTTCATCCTTTTCTGCCTGTTTTTATCTCAATCCATGAGTTTTACTTTTTTCCCAGATTCTCTCCCTGATCCCACTGAGTGGAGAGAAGCAAGCAAGTAGCTGTGTGGTGCTTAATTGCTGACTGGGGTTAAACCACAGCGCAAGAAAAGTGAAAGGAATACTGAAAGAGAAAAGGGAAGGAGGGTATATATCTAAAAAAGACATAATCGTTCAATGGTGCGGTATGCTGGATTTTTTCCAAGACTTTGTACTGTCTATATTTGATCAAAACAAGCACAGCCACCCTCAGATGTAAAAATAGAGCACTAAAGTAAGAAAATCAGTCTTTAATCCAGACTGAAATAGGTTTTTTTTTCAGAAAGATCAGGTCACAGAACTCAAACCATTTACTCAACAAACTCAGCAAACACATTGCTGAAGGCACCGCTCCACTGAAATACCCAATAGGGTTGTAATGGGCATAAAGATGATTTCCAGGGAAAGATGGCTAATCCTTTCATGGGTTCAGGAATGATTTCTGTCCAGAAGTGGAAATATTCAAACAATGACTCAGGAAGTGAGAGTCATTATAGATTACAAAAGACCCTCAGGAATGTTAAATTCTTTCTGGATTTTCCTTAAGTACCAAACAAGGGTCAGAATCCTATTAAATGTGGTCAATCTTATTAACCATGTTCTCACTCAATACCAAACTGAAAGGAACAGAAAGTTGAACACAAATGTGTGGAACAGTTTGGCTCTTGCCATGGCTTCTTTTGTCACTTTATAGGACAGGTTAGAGGGTTTGAGAATAATTGGGATCACAGATAATCATCAGGTGGGTTTCTCCTTCTAGTCCTAGGAAGACCATCACCTCACTCTGACAGGACAAATCTTTGACATCAGTCTGTGCCTCTGCCTGGATTCTCCTTTTCTGGAAGCAGTATTGAATAAAAGCAGGACTGTGGAGGCTGTATTTGTCTTGGGGTAACTCACTGCACAAGCTATTACACTAGAAATAGAAGAATAGCAAGTGTTAGGGCTGATGACAAAAAAATATGAGCTATTGTCATTACAATTTTATAGAGCTACATTCTGCAATAGCCTAAACCCATATTTGGTCCCATAATGTGATGGGTTCAAGTTTGTGCCAACCTATCCAGTTGTGAAAAACCTGCCTATGTCAACAGGGTTATCACAGCTGTCTCTAGGACGTAACACTGAAACAATATTGCCAGTAGGGAAAAGCCTTACAGCTTTCTGGCGTGAAGTCTTGGGCATTTTGAAATCCCTTCCAATGTCAGAAATAAATCCTCAGCTGCTAGGTGTGATAACTAATGCTGCTGAACAAAATAAATAAGGGACTGCAGAGTAGTCCCAGAGAGCTATAAGATGCACTGCTTCCTGCAGAGGGAAAGAAATAGTCACAGGCTGCCATAGTTAAGGAAATGAAAGCCTGTCTGAGAGTAACTGAAAGGAATTGTTTGCTATCAGACACCAACAAGGACAGCAAAAATAAAACAATCCCATTAACAGTTTCTCCAGGGACAGAGGTCTATCCCATTCTATGCACCACTGCCAGACTTTCCATCGAAATTAACTTAAATTGATCGATTTTCTACAAAAAAAATCTGGTGCCTCTGAGATGAGTTTCTTCATCTGTGCCAAAAGCTTATGTTGTTTCTTAAGCCCATGAACACTCTCGTTTGTTATCTCTGAAATATGACAGCATTCCATCCAGCTTTGATTTTTCACCTCTAAGGGAATAGAGGGTACAAACTGCCATACTGTGAGGCAACAGCCATGCTATGGAGGAAAACAAGACAGCATCTCGCATTGGTTGCAACCCCAAGGTGAATGCCATCATGAACACTTGTGGTCATGGTTCTCCTTTTCCAAATTTCCCTCATTCTGAAGAGATGCAGTTAAGTGTCCTGGCACGACTGACTATGGCTGGGTAGCCATCTCATTCCTGAAGCCTAGCTTTTACATGGTGTTAGATCAGACCGGGTGACACATTATGAAGAGACTCAATCTCAATACAAACTGGCCCAAGGTCATTCACATTTGGGTAGGGTTTTTTTCTGAACATTTGAAGTAAACGTATATTTGTGCTATTCAGGCTGGCAACTTCATAAGAAGATGAAAAAAAAAATGATCAGAACTCCGATGAGAAAAGTTTGAACCTCTATCACTATTAATATAAAGGCAAAATATTCTTTTTGATGGCAAAGTACATTCACTTCTAGTAACAGAGCAATCCACAATAAAAACTACTCCTGTGTGTGCAAACAACTGAACAACTCTTCTTAAAATGCAGAAAGTGCTTACAGTGCATACAGTCCCACTCTTTTCTATGTGCTCCCATGCATGGCATGTGACCTGGACAAACAATTTTACACCACTGTTCCATCATTCTGATCTTGAAAAGAATCATGTATGTTGGGAAACAGCTTCACTCAACATTAGATATGGGGTCTTTTGAGACTGGAGACAGACAAAGACGTAATGTCTCCAACCAAAAGCCTCATGCTCTTGTTTTAGGATTATGACTGCAACTCAGTAAAGCTTTGGACCACGCTTGGTCAAAACTACTGACTATCTCCAGCAGTGAAGGAACCTCTCATTACCATTTGGTTATCCCACTACTGCACACAGTTTTGGGTGTTTCCCTCCATTTACAGTGCATTAGCACTAAAATTTCACACATGCACTGCTCAATATTTAGTACTCCCAAAGGAGTTATTTGTGGCGAGCTCGGACTATTTGACTGATGGCTTCCAAATGCCAACTCATGTTATTCCTCTGCAATGCCCTTTCACATGCAGGGGTGTAAACTGATCTGAGACCTTCCTTTGCCTCTACATTAATAATTATTCATCTACAGATGTAATTGGAGATCCTGGCGTACCAATGATCCATGGTTTCTTCTAGTCAATAAAGTGTGATGATATTCCCTGGCCTTTTTGTACTGCACTTAGCATCCAAAGTACCATCAAAAAGCTAACTTTGCTGAGGATGCAAAAAAAGCAATGAAACTATTATTGCTTGCTGCCTTGTAGTCTTTGAGAAATTCTGTATGAACTGGGGAGGAGAAGAAACACAATCAAAAAAACAAACTACTTTGATGTAAATACATGCTAAAATAAGACTTTTTTTTTTGTGGCTGAATTTTTTGACAATGTTTTTGTGAAAAGAAGAAGCAGCAAGCAGAACTTCTTTGGCTCGCAGATCATAAAACACAGGCTGAGCACAGATGTTAACTTGGATATTGACACATTTTGCTCTGCTGTTATTTAAAAACAGTGTCAATCCAAAGCATTTATCAGGATGTGTATTAGCAAGCCCATGACTCCTTGGCTTAATGGTTCCCAATGGAATGGGTCCCCCTGACTGAACCATAAAGTTCTCTGTGGGTTTTTATATAAGTTATGGTGTCCCTAGGCGAGTGCCTGTTGTTGGAAGCACAGAGGATGTCACCCTCCTGCATGAAGCAGAGATTCTCTTGGATTTTTGCACAGTTCAGAATTTATGAAAAACAGAGTAGTTTGAAATGATGTGAACACTGTCAGTGTTAAAGTTAAGGGTTCATAACTTCTGTTCATGCATAGCAGCTGGAACACACAAGGAGTATGAAAAGGTTTGGTTTGGCCTTGTCCAGCTACACCAGTTACAATTCAGAAGAATGGCAGAGCAGCGCATAAATAAAATTTGCAGATTATGCTAGATAGGGATGAACTGCAAAACCACCACAGTTAAGGAAATAACAGGTGAGGAATCTTAAGAATCTTGTAAGGGATGGGATGGACTTGTCAATAGATAGGATCATTACCTACAAGCATTCGAAGCGTGTAACCATGAAGCGTAAAATCCCAGCTCCCTGAAGTCAACAGAAACATTACTACTAATTAAAGTCAAGCCACAATTTAATCCTGAACATGAAGATTAATTTCCTATGAGACAAAGAGGACTAAAGGTAAGGAAAAGAGAAGTTGCTTAGACATTATGAGATTGTATCGGGCAAAACTTCCTGCTACTGACATATATGAGACAGCATTACGCTCCCCTGACAGAGGAAATACTCATTAAAAGGGACTGAACTAAGCACTCAGAAACATACTGTCTTGGTAAATCTTTCCATAGCAGCAGATTGCCTTATATTTTCAAACTTGTTTGACAAGTATTAAAGAAAAAGGTTTCTGGAATTTGCGCCTAAATTTATATAGAGGCTTCAAAGTCAGTGGTGTAAATTTCATAGATTATTTCAGTTTACAGACTACTTGACCCACTGAAAAGCAAGCACTTACTTAGGTTTGGACATTGAGTCACAACAACTTTATATTTTGGCCTTTGAATTGCAAATCCTGACTTGTCCAGGCTTAAAAAAAAAATGGTGCTGCTAAGCCGAGCAGACTTTGATGCTTCAATTCATTGTTCCCAGCTTCAGCCAGCTGAAATGGCCATTGTTGTGTACAGAAAAATACTTCACACTACATGTTGATGATATAGGGATCAGATGGAAAAACTATGGACAGAGTAGTACTGCTGGAATAAGATCTTTCACTACCTTTTAATGAAGTAATCAAGATGTCTGAGAAAACACTCCACAGGGCTGAAAAAAAATATTCTGTTCTGAGATGGAAACTAGTTATCAGCATTTAGAACACAAAAGAAATAGCAAAACAAAAAAAATCAATGAAAAAGAAAAAAAAAATAAAATATTTGGTCAGGATGTCTGTCTCCATTCTACAGAGGGTGCTCTGTGTGCCATTTCCATTGCCTGCCTGTGTGTTACTCCTAGACATACTTTTGAACATTAGAGGTAGAACTGCATTTCCCTACACATCTCCTACGGATTCATTAACTTTTTCTGCTTGGATCCAGAGTCACAGAATTAAGGGGAGGCACTGTAAGCCATGGAAAAACACCGTACCTGCAAAATTGCAGATCTAGTTCTGTCTGTTATTACAGGTGAGCTGACATAACATTTTCTCGGGATGCTCCTTCCTTCCTTGGAAACAGATACTGCAAACTCAACAAGCAGGATACTGAAAGTCTAAATGTCGTCACAAGAAGCTACAAACCTCTGCAGCACAATGCAAAAGAAGAAAATTAAATGTATCCAAGTAAAACCAAGTTAAAATGATGAGACTGTATTCCCACAGAAGTTTAAATTGTAAGCAAAGATCACACCCAGTGCTTACATCACAGAAGTCAGTGGTGACAACTGAAATAAGTGAATTCTTTAATTTGGTGGCACTAAAACTGGCACAAATGAGTCATAGAACGGATGTACAAGGGAAACTAAAAAATGTGTCCACAACAGGCAATGCACTGTCACATCCTTGCAAGAGCTGCTAAAAGATTATCAGGGTGTTTTTGCATAAAGAAGATAGTTTCCAAATAGGTTTCAGCTGGAATAAATAATTAATAATTAACACCAATTAATAATTGTTAAAATTAATATTATTATATC
>JANHFX010004543.1:0-26138 GCA_027560015.1 Chloroceryle amazona
CTTTCTATATACTGTTAGAATCATTTATATATACTATTAGAATGAGCCATACCTATATTGACTCTACCTTTTTTTTTATCCACCTCCTTTGATTAGTCATCCAATGTGTGCCTCATTTTCTAATTTCAGCCACTAGAATGTGGTCTTTCTTTCCATTACTGAAATTCATTCTGAGCCTTCAGTGTTTCTTGTCTCGCCTACTCATTCTCTTGACTCCTCCAAACTTTTGTTCTTGTATAAATCTTCCAAAATGTTCCTTCAAAGATCACCATGGTTTCTCATGTTTTGGTTAATTATACTGTCTTTAGATAATTCAGCAGTTTTCAGCAGTTTTCAGGTTTTCAGGTTCCTTCTTCCTACCGCATATTGTTATTGGTAGGAGTAGTAGTAGTAGGAGTAGTCCACCTAGAATCACCTAGAATTCTTTGTGAAGCAGATGTCAAGGTTTAGGGTCAGGGCTGTCCACTAGACCTATGACAGACATTCTCTGTTAAGCCCTATCCCTTCACAAAGAGAAAGAGAAACTGAATAAGGGAGATAAACTTATTGATTAGAAAAGAAAGCTAAAACAGCATTAATGAAAATAAAAAAATAAACCAGAATATATACAAAACCAGTACCAAACCCACCCCCCCAGTGCTGCAGAGCAGGTGCTGGGCAAGCCCCAAATTGGACTCAGCAGCGGATGGAAAACAGATTCAGGATCTGTGTTCTGGAACTGGATTCAGGAACACACAGATTAAGACCAAAGACAGAATGGATAGAGTCCTCCTTGGGTACTGGCCATTGAAGAAGAGAGTTTGACCCTTGTGACCCCTCAGCTTTAAACTGAATATAACATATATGGATGGAATACATCATTGGTCAGTTTGGGGACACCTGTCCTGTCTGCTCCTCCCTGCATGTGCCACCTTTTACTTTCTGCACCCCCCAATATGGTACACAGCTGCACACCAGTCCTTGGTAGTATCTATAAACATTGAGTTTTCTCACTGGTAGAGGCAGGAAGTGTCTGCAGAAATATTCCATTAACTTCAGAAAGTGAAGTTAATTAGAAGAGACAGAGCTGAAAAGTAAAATCATTGAACAGAATTAGTTCTGTTGTAACTCAAACCAGGACAATAGATGGGGTATTTTGAATAAAAACTATTTATGGAAGATTGCATAAGACAGTTTTATAGAATCTGTATCTTATCTATAGCAATAGCTCCCTTGAAATGTCATGTGTATTATCTACACACATTTTCCTTCAGTCTTATCTGTAAGACTCATTTAAGAAACATATAGGTGATCTTTAAAATAAAATACTGGAACAATTCCATCTTCTCTTAAAGTTCCTTTAAGAGATTTATTTTGGGTAACCTAGTCTGGAAGATTTTACTTCTCACACTGTGTGATTATTCAAACACTGAAGAGAGACTATTTTTCTCATATATCATGAAGCTTTTTATGTTTCAGGAAAGTAGTAAAAGTAGGGTCACTGAACTATATTGAGTTTATACTTATCACATCTGTTGCAAAAGTAGATCCATTACACAGTGCATGTGCTATGAAAAAGCTACTGCAACTTGTTTTTTCTAATTGCCTGTTATGATAACAAGTACTTGAGGACCTCTAAAAAAATAGCATTTTGAATTATAAATTTGGTGTACTACTTTTATGTTTCTAATCAATATAGCATCGTTTTTGATGGTCATGATTTAACTGAGGATCAAAAATTAGCATTTTAAGTATTTTCTTTTCTCTCATCATCTGAGGCTACTCTATGGCATGATTAATTCTCTTGCAGTGGAGAATGAAGATGACTTTTCTTTAAACTAGACATGTGGTTGCACTCTAAGTGGCTCTTAGGAACGACAGGCAATTCAGTTTCCATAATAATAAATGTTGTCAGCATTATCTCTTTAAAACATGTGGAAGAAGAAAAGTCTTTTTGGTACATACAACACTGAAATTCATAAATCTGTAAAACTTGTCACATTCTTTGTGTTTCCTAAACTGTTTTCAAAGAACAGCCTATAATTTTTCAATTCAGCTAAAGCTATTTCAATCTAAACAAAGGAACCTGATGATAAGGGACTTGTTAACATGCTGTTCATATATTAACCTTCTGTCTAGTGTTAAGAGCCCATGGAAATTATCAATTTTGTGGATAACAATTTCGGTGAAAACTGAAGGCCTTAGAACTGGCTTAGAAAATAACCCATTTTTAGCTTTTTAGGGTATTCTTTATATGATATTGTTACAAAAGTATACCTGTAGGTCTATTTTTCTTCATCATGGACCTTCAAAACTGTTTTGCAAAGTTGCCCAATCATTCTATTTGCATTGCAAGTATTTTAAAATAATAAAGAAGTAATTTATTGCCTCTGTTTTATAAAATTAACAAATTTATTAGCAAACTCAGTGATTAAAAGATGGAATTTTCAGATCATATTTAGAATTCTTCAAGAGAGTGAAGCTCAGTCTCTTTATCGTACAATATTCTATATTTTTATTATCAAGTTTTGTCTTCATAACTGATCAGAGATGTTGCATATGTCCTGTCCCTGGGAACATTCAAGGTCAGATTGGATTGGGCTTTGAGAAACCTGATCTAGCTGGATGCCTCTGCTCACTACAGGATGGTTTGACTAGATGAGTTTTAATGGTCCCTCCCAACACAAATCATTCTGTGACTCTATGATGATTCTATGAGCCACCCTAGTTATTAATACACACAGTTTTCATGAAAACTCTTAGTTTTACAGTTTAATAAATAAAAGCTTAACAAAGACCATATCTTCTCATGAGGATGATATGTCTTTAAGTCAACAGTAAATTAGTCTTAGCAGAACCCAAACTCAATGGAGATGAGAACACCAGGTGTATTGCAATAGGTAAAATGAGTATAGTTATACATTACTATAAGTGAAATACTTACTAAGATACTTGCATAAGAAAAAAAACATGCTACTAGAACATTTTCAGATAAAAGATACTATGGTTTTAGTATTCGGCCCATAAAGATTTACCTCTTGCTAACTGATTTGCCTGTAGAGAATGATGTTAATGCTAATAAACTTTTTATTGGTACAAATTCTGCTTCTTGTTTGATACCTATTTCATCCTAATGAGATATTCATGTGAAGATTTTCACATGCAGATTTTCATGCTGTTTTTAACATATAATTTGAATTCAAACATATTGGGGAAAAGTGTGATACTAGCATTTGTTTGGAAGGTTTGTTGCAAGCATGGCATAAACTTTATGCATACACACAGTATCATGTGAAATAAAGCAGATTCTCCAGGAGGATTTTGTTAACACCTTTTCTGGTTTGAGTACAAACTTCTTAGAAAGCAAGGAAAGGCAAGGGAAGGCAAGAGAAGAGAAAAAGACTGTTGTTGAACCAAAAGATGAAATTCTGTACTAACATTTAAAAACACAGGGTACAGTTAGAGTATGCAAAAGTAACACAAGATACTGAACATGTTGTCTTCTGAAGGATTTAAACCGGTGACTGTCAATCTGGAAGTTTGGATTTTATTTGGAAGCCATTCACTTCATCAAAGGAGCTTGTCTCCTTTAGCAGAAAGACTATGGTGTGAGTTCTGATTCTCCTTTCTGTTCCACTTCTGTGATGAACAGCAAACAGGAAGAACCAAAATTAAATAGGTGGGAGACAAAAAGAGTGTGAGGGTAGGAAAAGTGGTCACTAAGTAAACCAACCAACCAACCAAAAAAAGCTTTAACATAAACTGTTACAGTGTCATCCTGTGCTCAGGGTGAGGAATCTGCAAAATATAACATATCTGTAATCATGAATTTACAAGACTATAGATACAGTTATGATTATTTTGTGGAAATAGTTTGGAACTTCATTATCATATGAGCTTAGTGGAAGGAGAAATTAGGACCTCAAATTTATAGAAGAGAGAAATACAGAAAGTGCTCTGAAGCTAACTTGATTGTTCTGTGAAGGCGTTAGGGAATGGAGAAACATCTCCCACTCTTTTTGAAGAAAAGTATTTTACTTCTAAGAAGAACGTAGTGTACATGAAGGTTCTTGCCTTGGGCACAACAGCATAAAAAACCTCAGTCAAGTTAACATACCATAGCTGAAAAGTTTTCTTGACACCTAGGGTCTGCATTTTAACAACCATACACTCACTCTATTTGTTTCTATTGTGGCTTAGAGTAAAACAAATGTGATTTTTTTTTTTTGATTACTCTTTACCTATATAAATGCAAAGATTTCTAATCTCAGAAAGATATAAGAGAGTCATAGTCTATATTTCCTCTGTCTTGAGAGTTGGTAAAAAGAAATAAAATAGATTTTTCTGAACATTTTAAGTAATGCAAATGTAAATGAGTGTAAAACTGTGGGTTTTTTTTTTATTATTAACAGTATACTAGGCCTCCAGGCAAATAATGACATTGTTAAGAGCTTGCCAAAATAAAACAAATTAAGAAATGAAGGAAGTAATGCTCACACAGCTAAGTGAAAGCATGGATTCCTTTTTGTTTGTGAAATATTAAATCATCAAACAAAATACTTTAAAAATATGTTAAAATGTTTTGTCATTAAACTAATAATACATCAGCAATGTTTTTCAGACACCTTGTTTTTCTGAGTCTTTTTTTTCTTGTCCCTTTTTTAGCCCCAGAAGAATGGCTCACCTAAAATACTTCATTTTGAGAAAGGAGACAGAACTAATGCTAAAGGAAACAGTTATTTGAACAATGACTCCACAAGGTGTGCCTGATAAAAACATTACACTGGATTTTTTTGGGGTTGTTGTTGT
This sequence comes from Chloroceryle amazona, assembly GCA_027560015.1. Lineage (NCBI taxonomy): Eukaryota > Metazoa > Chordata > Aves > Coraciiformes > Cerylidae > Chloroceryle > Chloroceryle amazona. Next base: position 4,789 of record JANHFX010004543.1, read on the forward strand.
TTGTTTTTTTTTTCCTTGAAACTGAACCAAGGAGCTTAGCAGAACAAACATTTTCTATTTTTCCTCTCTCTGTTTTTACTTTAACACTTTTGCCCAGAGCTTTCTCTAGTTCCTCCTCCTATCCACTCATCTTGACACTCCAGGGTAGCAGTACACTCTGCCCATATGCCCAGACAGGTGCTTTGTGCACTCCTATAAAGCTAAACTTATTAATATTGAGGACAATGGTGCTATACATCTTCTTGTTGTAAGTTGGGGCTTTTTTGCTGGAGAGATGTCAGATCTGTCTCAGTGATATAGCTTTAAGTGGAGCAGCAAGTGTAAAATTGTTATTCTGTGTGAAAATATGGAACAGGCAGCATTGCCTGAGATGGCTATTAATGTTCTGTTTACTGGCTCCTGGGAGATGCAGCATCTCCATCCTTTCTGAAGATAGCTTAATGCAGAACATCTGAGAGATTAACTAGGAAAGACCAGGAAAAAACTGCAAATGAACATACAGTGAGAAATGTAAGACAGAGGATAAGAATTAAATCAGCTGTGAAAGAGCAAACTTGAAAGGAAAATAAAAGAAAGGTAGTCACCAGAAACATCAAGAAGTCAGATATGTGTTAATACTCATAGGTGTACCATATCCAGCTGAGTGACAGTAACACAATATACAATTACATCCTTCTTTTCCATTCAAAGCATTTCACTGAAGAAGCATGTACTCTTGACTGTGCACTCTGACTGATATATTCAGTGCTTATTTCTTCTCTTATCTTCTCCAGCTCCTTTTCTTTTGACATCTAAAAGCACTATTTTTAGTATTTTGAGACAAACAACTAGTCCTTCCTTTAGCTGCTATTTTGCTGAGGTACCTTATGGTGTGATAGACCTTACCCCACAAAGACCTACAGAGCTCCTGTCCTGAGTAGAAGGGAAGGGATCAGCTTCCTACAAATCCCTTTAGCTATCACAAAAACAAAACTTGGAAAGTTACAAGTCCTTGTTTCAGCTACTACATGTGATCTGTGTAGTTTTAGTGATGTTAGCATTAGGTTCCTGTACTTGGTGTACCTTGTGATTGTTTTTCATTTTTAATTTGACTTTGTTAGCATATATCATCAGAAGCTAATGATCTTGAGTGTTAAAATTGTGAGCTTTACAAAGAAATAATTTGTTGCAACAACTGGTAAAGAGCTAATATTTTATATCTATGGCTTTTATTCACAGGGTAGATAACAGAATAAACATCCAGTCCCTTCCACTGGTGAATAATGTGGAGGAACATTTTTCCTCCAGTTGGAACATTGCCAGGCAAAGTTCAGTAATCAATAATGAGCTAATCAATACACAGTGACAACACTGAGATTCTTCAGTTTACATCTCCACAGATGTGTATTTCTTCCTTAACTTTTATCTCTCCATATAATACGTGTATTACATGTACACACATGTATACACATCCGCAGAGAGTCATAATCATAGGTGGTTAGTAAATTTAACCTTTGAAACTTTTTCTTTTTTATTTATAAATCCTGTAGCTTTAGCTCAATACATATGCCAGCATCTATGCATCTCTGGTTGTTTTTTCATAGCCATATGCTACCCACAACAGCAATTGAAACAAGCCATTTCTTTTTCTACATCTATAAATTCAAGCAAAGCAGAAAATACCCAGAAAACCAAACAAAAATCTGTTTTGTAGTAAGCTTGATACTAGTATACAGCCATATAGCTAGAAATATAGTCTAAAGTATAAATATGCATCGTTGCAATGAGTTACCCTGAAAATGATCAACATACTAAAGCAAATCTTAGTGAGATATGGGGGATGAATGTTAGAATAACTGCATGTATTGACAAGTGTCTTATATTAAAATACATTTTGTATTCATTTTGGCTTATTGATTTATAACAATTATTTTATGAAGTCACATTCAGAAGAAAGCAGTTAACCAAATTTATATGTTCATATCAATACAGTGATTAAGCTATTAAGCATTTATATTTAAATTGAAAAGTATCTTGCCTTTCTTCTTTATAAATAGTAGCAACAAAAAACCTCAAAAGCAGAACAAAGAAATAAGAAGCAGAAATGAAAGAGCAGATTAAAGTATCTCTACTTTAAAAAAAATGTGAAATAGGTTAAAATTTTCATTTCAATTATTACTGGAACAGATTAATTCTTTAGACTATTCAAGCACTTTGGTATCATGGTGATTAGTTAAGGAGTGAGTTATTAATTATATGTAATTGCCTTCAAGTTTATTTTAGGAAATTCTTCAGCAGATATACTTAACCCGTGTAAATAAAACAGTCTGTCAGAAACATTTTTTTTTGTGTGATAACTGAAAGAATATTTGACAAAGTTAAGAATCCTTTGACTTACGGCTGGATTGCCAGCATGCTTTAATTTGTTAAAAGAGATGGATTTTCAGCTGGACCTTTGATGTGTACATCAGGAGCAAAGAGAAAGCCCAGTGGAAAGTTTTCTCCAGACAGTTAGAATTGCTGCTAAAGATGCCTTGTAGAAAAGTTTCTATGTATATTCTATAGTTAATGTTTCACTTCCTCTTTCTCTACTTTCTTTTCTCAAACTATAAACTTGAATTAGGACAGAAGTGTTAACAAGGGCTAATTACTTAAATAAGGTTATGAAATCACTCAATTTTATTATATTGAAAAAAGGTCATCACCACTAGTTCCTTTCCCAGAACAGAGGATGCTTTGGGTCTTAAAATACTTACTGACTTTCTGTGGCAGCACAGCATTTCAGGAACGAAGCCATTACCATTGCCCATTTTTGCCACTGCTCTGCTTTAGGAGTTATATGCTGCAATTCCATTTATGTATGTCGTGTATTCAGTAAGCAGGATTTTAAATTGCAGTTTAACTTTCAGCAGAGAAAGCAGTGTCAAGTGATCTTTCTATCACGTATACTTCATAGCTGAAAAGAAAAAGGAGGCTTTTTAAGAAATGTTATTCAGACCAACAAAGGATGGTGTCTAAAACTAAGGTAACCTCTGATAAAATCAAAATACATGAAGTTAGAAGCTAAGTGCTATTATGTGGTACTGAGGTAATGATTACATAATGAACCCAGCCCTAGTCCTTTCTGTCTGACACAGCAGACTATACCTATCGGAACATAAAAGCCAGGTGCTTTTTTGCCTGATTTCCCTCCCATGTTGTGAACTTTGTGTTTTTTCTGTTTCAATAGGAGAGGTCTTGTGTCTTCTGCCTGACCTGTAAAACCTGACACTTTCCTGGATATAAGACATGCAATTAAAGATTAACTTGGAAGATAACTTTTCCTTCTTAAGTAGATGCCTTAACTAATTCTATAGCAAAAGCTTGAAGCCAGTATCATCTCTTCTGGCCCTGCTTTTTAGGCAGTGTGTATCGTACAGATCAGAAAGACATCAATGTCTTTTTATGCATACCCTGAGAACAAGATTCTACAATGGCTCTTTCAGGGAATTTGGGTGAAAGGATGTCTATTCTTTTGAATTACAAGCTTCTTAGGAGGCTACAGATGTAAGTGAAGCTTAGGGTTTTCATGAAAACCAGTTTTATTTGGATTACTCCTTTGAATCCTAAAATCACTCTAAATGCTACTGCTAATACCCCTATTCTTTGCCTGGGTGCTCCCCTATCTGCCTAATTGCACAGCAGTACTCTGACTGGGGTACTTTTTGGCATGTCCAGAAGCAGGTTTCGAGGTACTTTGAATCCTAGAGTGTTGAAAATGGGGACATTCAGAGATCTCAAGAATCTCTTAGAGTAGGTTAGGTTAAAAGTGAGTTTTGAACTTGGTTCCCTAACCTGTTAGTTGCATGAGCAAATACACGATATTTGGATCCTTACTGTTCAAGAACAATTCTGTGTAAATTCCCTGTATTCTTTTTCTACAGTATTTTATGCAATCATAAAGTGTAATACAAAAAAATGTATTTTTTTTTCTACCATGATCAAGATTATTTTTGCTCTTATTCTCTAACCTATAAAAGTCTTATTCCACTTAATCTGATGAATGATTTTTCTGACACACCAAGCTAATTGTATAAAGTTTCAGTAAACATGATACTTTATTTCATGACACTAACATCCAACTATGCAAAAGCAAGGAAGTCAAGGTCCTGGAATCAAGTTCTTTTAAAATGTCAATGTAATGAAAATGGCATACTAAATATAAACAAAAGTTTGTTGATCCGTAGGCTTCTTACTTTGTATTCAAATATTTTAAACTCCTGGGTACCAGAATCCTGACTCTTAGACACAGTAATGAGGTCTGACATAAGTAGACAGTTACATTATAATGAGGAATAATTGGTTGTAATATGTACTCAGTATAAACCACAATTTTATAAACCAGAATAAAATGTATTTTACATTCAACAGAGCATTAGACAGTGAAAAGTTTGCAGTCTGTGAAATGACATGTAGAACCACAAGACACCGTAAACAACATCAAAAAACTTTGCAACACTCATTATAAAGAAAAAAATTAAATAAGTTGACAAGAATAAAAATAGTTACTATATTAAACCAGTACATAATACAATATCAATATGATTTATGAATGCAGGTCTTTTGAAAATATGATCAAAGAAAACAGGTGGATTATACTCTGCAATAAATCTCATATACATTTTTTAATCTGACAGAAATGGTTTAAAATGCAATCAATACTGTAAAGATACCAACATCCTTTTTTACACTGGACTAAAATAACAGGATGTCTCAAGGTCATTGATGGTTTAGAGTTCTGCTACTGTGAGTTTTATGCTGCTTTGAGAGAAAGCTTGCCTTGCTTGGACCCTATTCAGTCATGTCACTGAGTGTGAGATTCATCTGGTCAAATCCACACATGTCTTTGTATATGTGGCTAGTGATCTAAAACTCTTTAAAATCAAAGGAGAGATTGACACCTCTAGGGTGTGATTCATCTCCTCCTGAAGTAGATGCTTAAAGTAGGTCATATGAATCATGCCCTAGAGCATCTATTTCTTTCTACTAATTATGAAGGGATCATAGAGGGGGAAGGTCAGTGGTAGGTATCTCTGCAGTAGATATCTAAAGATAGGTTAGATGAAAAGCACTCAAACATCCACCCACAGGAATAAGTGATTGTAGTAGATGGCTATTTATCACTATTTCCAGTGCGAGTGGATTTTCAGTGAAGCTGGTCCAGCCTTGGCAAGCAATCTACAGAAGTACTTTGGCGCATTAAAGGGTATGAAAATACTGCTTAGAAACACATGATAGTGTTTCTAACCATAAACATCAGCAGTTTGTTGACACAAATACTGTTGTATTGAAAAAAGTTACATTGTCCAAGTATGGCCATCTTGGAATACCAACAACTAGTGAATCCTTGTTGTCGACTCATTAATATGTTATTATAAAGAACAATAGCTCTATAGCTGATCATTAGATTTTCTGAAACTGCTGTATTTTTATTGAATGAAACAATAAAATAGTCTGTATTGTGTTGCAAAATTGTACTGTATCCTCTTAAACACAGAATTTAAGGCCTTTTCTCATATTCATACCATCTAACAGCAGAAGAAATGCAGACTTATTGAAAGATGCAAGTATTTAAGAAGACAGTAATCTCTTTCATTCCCAGAATTCTTAGTAAAATGAACTGAGGAACTGCTTACTACTGTGCTGACAGCTGCAGATTGAAATTATAACAATTTATGGATGATAAGAGAGCCTGCATATGCTTTGGAAACAGAATGTGACTGTGGTGGAAGGGCTGGTATTCATTTCTGCCACATTTTCTGGTATTTCTCTGGGTAAATGATATCAAGGAACATGTGAAAGTTCATATAAGGTTGTAATTCAGGAGAAATAACTCCTAGTTCACACAGCAGTTGTTTCATTCTGAACTTTTATGCTGCAGTTTTCTTGCCATTTGTATTTCCAAGGAGCAGCTCCCCAGGGTCAGTGTGCTGGGGTTGGAGTAGGCTCCTCTGGGCAGCAGGGCAGGGGCTGATGACCTTGGGGGACTGAAATGGGGTCCTGAACCATGTTCAGTGTGTAAGGACCCTATGAAGGGGCATAAGGGACAGTCAGGGCTGGTGGTACCCTCAGGGTCCTAATGTGTATATTTCATGGTTACTTTTCATTTACTTAATTTACTGCACTAACTTTGTCTATACTCAATGTTGTATTTCTTGTAACTGATGAACCAGTTTTACATTGTGATAAAAGTTTTGCCTATAGTTACCTCATATGAAATTTAATTTGCTTTAATAACATTAGTGGAATTAATTTATCTTCTTACCCTGCTTTCAGATTTGTCCACCTTTCTTTTTTCTTTTCTGGTGGGATTTACACACACAAAGGTTGCTGTCACTCAAATATACTAAATGCAGACTAATACTTATACCATAGACAATCCCTACGCGTTTTATTACACACACACAAAAAAAAAGAAAAAGAAAAAAAGAAAAAGAAAAAGAAAAAGAAAAAGAAAAAGAAAAAGAAAAAGAAAAAGAAAAAGAAAGAGAAAGAGAAAAAGAAAAAGAAAAAGAAAGAAGAAAGAAGAAAAAGCAAAAAAGAAAAAGAAAAAGTAGTTTTCGATGTTTACAAGAAAGAATCCTCCAATATTGATCTATCATTCCACAAGCAGTTTAAGGAAGCTCTGGGATGAGAATAGAATTGTATGTCAGCCTTTGAAATCAAGTCTTTGCTAAAAGGACTAGGTCAAAAAGAACCTTTTCTGGTTTCCATGCTGTATCTGCATAACCAATCTCTTCTACATTTAAGAAGTCATGAAGTATTTTTCTTAAAACATACAATCTGCAATATTTTGCTTCATGACTATTGCTTTCTTAAAATAACTTTTGGTATAATGATATCCAATGGAAAGTCACACTTACAGTAAAAATATTTATGTTAATCTTATATTGAATACTAAACTATATATGTTGATATTTGAAATTTAGTATTAATAAATAACATTTCCATCATTATTATGCTTTTCTGCATTTCATAGATGGGTAGACTTCAAAATCAGGAGAATCTATTGTGAAAGAAAAGTTGTAGGATTTTGAAACAAAGTGGTACATGATGTCAAGGACAAAAATAGGGCCAGAAATTTAGAAATTTAATACACTTCCAGCATATCTAATTAATAATGTATTTCTGATAATTCTATAAATGTATTTACAGGTAATGTGGTAGCAGTGAATGATGCATTATCAATCTATTATGGGTCTCAAACATTGAAGTAACTCAAAGTAGAGAAGGTTAATTGTTTATACTAATGACACCTAGACTTTTTGAGTATATTGGTTCTATTGTCTATTTTTGTAACTTACAAGATACAAAGGCTAAAAAAATATCTAATTTATTGCCTATCAAAACCTGACGTGGCTCATCATTGTCACATATCGTAAATGCTTCTTCTATAATCTGTTTGTTTGTTTTTTTTTTTCCAAATATTTGTCAAATACCCTTGTTTTTTTTGTACATTGCCCCTTCTTGATTATTCCTTACAAGATCTATTACTTAAACTTCCTAAAATCCTAGCCTGCCCTTCTCTGAACTTTTCCTAATATATATTTTTCAGAAAGACAGATGACATGAGGAAATAATTCTTTCTTGGATGCTATCTGCTATACCTAAATATATGATAAGAGCATCCATAGTAAAGCCAGAATACAATAGAAGGCCAGGGGGCAAAGAGGAAAACCAGAAATGAAAAGTAAAAATGACCACTAGAAAAAGCTGGATGATGAATGTAATAAAATTAATCTGAGTGACACTGCTAATCATTATGATGCAATTATTCTCATTGCTAAAGCCATCTTCTTTGTTTGAGTATGAAAGTCAATTCTATAATAAATTTATCTGGAAGTAGAATGTCAGATTCTTGAAGACTATCCTTCAGACGTTGCTCCTCTGAAAACTCAATGGTTTTTTGAGTTCTCTGAAAATTTGTAAAAGAACTGTTGTCTTCCAGAAGATAGAAAAGTGCACAGAGGCAGACAACTACACAGCAAAAAGAACACACAAAGAAGGTCTCTTGTTTACGAATGATAAAAATGAGAGAGGAAAGTATTTAGTGCTTTTCCTTGGTTATTCTCATACTACCCCCCAAGAAGCATGAGCTTCAAGGCTGTGACTCTTTCATTTCTCTTTCTGACCTATTATGGCAGTCTATATTGTCTGTTCTGGATGAGTATTTCAAGGTCTCACTACTGCACACACACAGAAGTACATTGATGAGACTTCAAAAGCTGTAGGTTAGAAAGATTAATATTGAAATTATGAATGTAAAGTCCCATAAAATATTTTACGTACCAGGAATAAATATATCCACGTTGATTTTTTTTTTCTGTTGTATCTGACTCTGAGGGTGTTTTCCTCTAATGAAAAACTGTTGTTCTTGTTACTGCTTTTATCACACTGATCTTCAGCATTAGGGGCTTCCTTTGGTGTTGCAAATGCTCTTACTGTTACAAAAACATACATGAAGATCTGCCTTAAAACTGTGATAGAGTTTCATAAACTCAGACCATCATAGAAGAGTGGAAGGTAGAAATTGTAAGCAAATACATTTTTCTATACCTTAGAGACTGACTGTGAACAGCCCTTACAAGACTGTTTGGCGTACAGTGTTACACAAGTATGCAAAATTGTGCTTTGCATTAATTTGAAACAGTCTCTTACTAAAATCTGAGTATGAAGGTTTGCTATAATACAGGAAAAAGTCTTTAGTGATGCATAAAAGTTGCAGGTTTTGTACAGGAGCAATGAGAACTGTTCATGTGAAATTAATTGCATGGGTGAATAGGGAACGTACTGCGTAATACTGACCTTGAGACTTATTAAGGACAAGAGAAAGGTGTTTCTTGTGTGGCTTGCTATAAAGATTTTCTCTTGACTAATAGAAAGAGTAAAGATAAACACATATTTTTTTTTATTTTGACTGAAAACTAACATAAATATATCCACAGTGACACAGGGATCAGCCATTTATCCATCTCTGTTCTGAGGTGGTTTATATTTGCAGGATGGGAGAAGGAATTAAAACTTGCTTGAGAGGCTTGGTGCTGGAAATTTGCAGGTTCATGTCTTTGGCTGTTTGGGAAAAAAAAAAAAAGTTCTTTTGCTTTATATGAAGCAGGAAAAAAAAAGCAGAAAAATTTTGAGTAAGGATTTGGAAAAAAAAAGCATGGGTGTCAGCAAAATATCTCATTAGCAAATCAATTGATTATATAAAGTATGAGTGTTCAGGAGTATTTCTGTAACCAGTAACTGTCTCTTTGCTGCACAATTAGGGAAACAGGGTCATTTCAATGGTAATTTCCATGGGAACTGTGATTGTGCCCCTAATTTAAAAAAAAAAAATAAAAAAGGAAAAGAAACATTTTTCTTTGCCCTGTATGCCTAAAATGCTTTGATTCTCCAAAATCCTGTCATTCTAAATAGGCTGGCACATTCCTCTTGCTATATATGGATTTAATAAATAAACAGATAAGTATTTATAATATGCTTCACTGCTGATAGTGGTTCTACTGAAATATTAGCATCTTTTATATGTCAGAAAAATAAGTAAATTTTCCACTGGAATAAGTTTTTAAGCAGAAGACTTTTATCGTATAGCTTTCAATTGACCAGCCCACATATTTTCTTTTCAGCTGCACCCAACATGGTTTATCCTATACTACATTTTGGATTATCTTCTTATTGTGTCTCCTTTCTCTCTTTGTCATTCAAAGGAGCCTGTAACATTCTGATCCCAAATGTGCTGACAACCACTGTATTCCATTCCAGGTGCACTGGAAAAAACATCAAGCACTTCTGTTTGAATCAGCATCACTGGATTCACATATTGTCATGGTTTAAACCTAACCGGAAACTAAGCATCAGATAGCTGCTCACTCACTTCTCCCATCCCGGTGTGATGGGGAGGAGAATTGAAAACAAACTGTGAGTTAAGAAGAGTTTAATAATTGAAATAAAAATAATTACTAAATATTAATAATAATCATAATGAAAAGGAAGACAACAAAAAGAGTGAAATAAAACCCAAGAAAAACAAGTGAAACACAATGCAATGGCTCACCACTAGCTGACTGATGTTAAGCCAGTTCCCAAGCAATGATTCCTTGCCATGACATTCTATGGTATGGGATATTCCTTTGGACAATTTGGGTCAACTGTCTTGAGTGTATCCCGTCCCAGCTTCTTGTGCCCCTTCAGCCTTCTTACTGTCAGGGTATGAAAAGCTGAAACTTCCTTGACTTAGTATAAACACTACTTAGCAACAACTAAAAACATCAGTGTGTGACCACATTATTCACATACTAAATGAAATATACCAGCTATACCAGCTACTAGAAAGAATATTAAATCTATCACAGATAAAAACAGGACACATATTTGTTCAGATACCTGCAAGCCTTTTAATAGTCTTACCTCTTCTTTATCCCTCCCACACATACTTTTCATTGACACTTCTCCATTTATTTTTTTCTTTCTTTCATTGCAAATGTAAAAACTGCATCCTTCTTCAAGAAAGCTTTTGTGAATTCAGTCTGCTTTGGCTTTGTACAGTATAAAGAAAAAGGAAAGACCCATTAATATGGCTTAAAATCTCTGTGAGGAAGGACAAAAGAAGATTGCTCACTCTTTGGGATTTTTTCAGATGGATACTGTGCAGTAGTGCTCTGGAGGATTAAGGTGAATAGCTGGTGCAGGTAAGGAAGTTGTGCTGGTCAACTGGATGGGTTTTTTCGACAACTGTTCTCTCCAGCAGGGAAAGGCAGGGAGTCACAAAACATAACTTAGGGAATCCAGGGTAGGACTTTGGTAACATCTCTGTGTAGTCACACAGAGCATGAGGATACACCTCCAGAGTTCAGATCAGGACAGAAGATCTCTTCTGTTAGGTGAATTGCATTCTGGAGAACTCCATTGCTCTCTGCTGGCCATTGAGGGAGACTTGCACGAAGGTTAGATGGCAAAGAGAAGGAGTATAAATAATCCTTAAGAGAACATGTGGACTGCTTTCTATGTGTCCTATGCTACAAGCACAGGTTATTTGTGGGTCTTGTGGATACCAAGGCCTAACTAGTTATTAACTCCCTTTTTCAAACATGCTGTTTTTCTGAGTAAACTGGGGTAGCTCTTTAGGGCTCAATGGAGTTGTGTTAATTCATGTGAACTGTGGCTCTAACCCATGGAGAAATGAGAGCACTGTTAGCTTTTCTGTGGGTGCTCCAAGTGTGCAGATATCTTTTTCTCAATCATTTGCAGTGATAAAAAAAACCTTGATTTGGTCATGGACTTGAAGGGACCTACATCTCTACAGGATGGTTGGTATCAGCCATTTGCCAAAGTTTCTGCTGTTGCTGTAGGTAACATGTCTTCGCTTGTTCCTTTCAGAGTTTCTCACTGCATCTGTGACATTCCTGCTCATTCTCTTAAATAGGAGTATCTCCCTTAAATCCTCAAATCTTGAAACACATCATCTCACTGATGTCATTAAAAAACCTGTGGAAAGAAAGGCACACAATTTCATCGAGGATACTTTCTTGCCTGCAAACTCTTAAAGTTACCTCTCTGGCCTTGTTTTAAACTGTCAGACATGACAGGAAAAGATATATAAGATTTTAAAAGCTGTCTAGGATCATTAAGACATTCAGTACTCATTAAAATTAATGGTAGTTATGCCTCTATTATAGTGATTTCTGAAAATCATAACCATATGTACTTTTAAGGTTCGTTACCCAGACCTGCTTTGTGTTGTGGTCTGAATAAACATTTCTTCCTTGTTTCTGTCCCCAATTACAGCCATAAATAATAGATGGATTGTTTTACTGCACACATTATTTGTGTATCAATAGACAGGTTCCCAGAGTCACAAATTACTTTTACATAACTTAAGACATCTGATTTATTCACACTCTTTTCAAAAATACCAGATATATTTTTCTATTCACCAGAGAATTAGAGACTGCTGGAGAATTTGTATACTGCATATTTGCATATCTACTGATCCCTTTGCATTCTACCTTAGCTAATAATAAGAGATATTTTATTTTATTTCCTCTCATCGCATCTTTTTCTCTTGCTCTCTTTTTTTTTTTTTTTTTTTTTTTGGTGTTTGCCTCCCTACACCTTAACACAGTGCTTGATTTACATTTTAAAAGCAAGTTTTCATTTGAAACTCTCTATGGGAACAGAAGAATTCTTTCTGTATTTTTGAGTTGCGTTTTCTTTTCAGGCAGATAAATGGCAAATGTGAAGAAATTGAAAAACAGAAAAGGCAATGGCTTTGATTTGTTTTGCACTTTCTACATCCCACCAAAACGTTTTGATCTTTCTGTTCCAATAAAAGGGTTCAGTGCCTTTCATTAAGCACATTGATATCTTATGGGAAGGCATAACACTACAGAACACATTCAGACTAGCTCTTTTTCTGAGTGTTGCAGAGTATTTTGCAAAAATACTGTAGGATTATCAACAACTGCAATGTTTCCTATATGTTTACTTATGCTTTCTATCACTTTGGGTACAGGTTTAAAAAATAATCTATCTAGGGCCAAATCTTGCAATTCATATGCAAACAAAGAAGACACAATCTGATTCTTAAAAATCACACCAGTGATTATGTCAGGCACAATGCATAACAATCAGCGTTAGTTTGTTTTTTACATTGCCCTTTCCCACTCCTCCACTGATATCTCTCCCATTCATGTTCACACACTCTCTTGGACTGTAAGCTGTTTGGGACATCAAGAGTCTTTTAATGTAAGGGAAAAGATGAATTACAGTGGGGTCAGGATTTTTGGTACCTACTATCTCAGCAAAAATAACAAAGAAAATGTTCCCGGTGAACCTACAGGTCATCAGTCTTGTTACTATTCCCAGAGATAATTCTGGACCTATACTGTCCCAGCACTTGGAATACTTTTCCTGCTTTATCTTTCCTGGCTAGTTTTATGGTTTATGATACACTAACAACTTCTACTTTATTACATTATTTAAATGTAATTTTAAGTTATACTCCTAATTGTCAAACAATCATTTTTTTCCTTTTTTAAAGTATTACAAATAGGTATGCATAAACATGAACGTGGCCTTCCTCTGTGTTCCAGTGGTTTTCTGAGGTCTTTCAAACAGATCTGGATTCCATTATGATTTTTTTTTTCTCTTTATACATTTAAGTGCTCATGAAATCTTTTGAATTAAGTGGAAAATTCACGCTATTTATAAAAATTTTGCATTTTAGGAAGTTTGACTAAATGATTTGTGTTACCTCATATCCTATGCCTCTCTTTAGACTTTAGTGAAAAGTGCTAAAATTTTCATGGAATTGTCCATGAAAATCAAAGACTCCAATTAACATCAGCTATGAATATCAAACAGTTAAGACCACTGACCTTTGAATCAGACTGGAAAAGCTACATGTGTTGCTGGCATGAATGGACAAAGGCTTTCTTCACTGCAGTGCATTGGCCTGGAAAATCTGTGTACCTCTGGGTTCTGTATGAACTTCACATGCATTATCAGCAGTTCATTTGGGGTAAACACTTTAAACCCTGGAGCTCTGGACCACTGTATAGCTTTCATATTTCTTTTCTGTATCCTGAAAAGACTCTTCTGGTCTCCCTGGTAATAAAATCTGTAGTATTTGTGCCTTTGGAGCTACTCTGATTTCTGTTATCTAGTGTCTTGACAAGTACAATGCAGAGAGGGTATAAAAATATCTTATATGTCATAAGACATATAAGGATCATAGACTAACTCAGGGTGAGTGAGACTTCAAGAGTTTTCTAGTTTCAGCCTTCTGTTTAAAGTAAGGCCAGCTATGAGTATGGTCTTGCAGACTTCCAAGATTGAGACTGCATTATGTCTCTGAGAAACTTGCTCCCCTGGTGGGCTATCTTCATGTGGAAATAGTTTCTTCTTATATTCAGTCTGAAGCTCTCATTTCAATTTGTACTCACTGTCACCCATCCTTGAGCACACACGACAGGCTCTGAGAAGAGTCTGTCTCCATTTTCCAGATGACTTCTTGTAGGTAATTGGGGTGCTGCTATAAGGATCCCCTCAAGCCCTTCTCTACTCCAGGCTGAGTTGTTTAAAGAATTCATGCACTTCACCACACTGATCAGGTGATAGGCAATATACTCCCTCCAATATATCACCCTCAGTGGCATCTCCTTGGATCTGACCCACACGCTATCACTCAGCTAGTCCCATACAAGTCATAAGGCTGAGCTGCTCCTTCAAATAGAGGGCAATTACTGGCCTATCCTTGTTTTCTAATCTTGTCCTGTCTGAGAGTTTGCATCCATCTATACTAACACTGTGGTCAAGTGCTGTCCCATTTCATCCCAGTTGTACCTCTGGTTGCTATATTGCTGGAGCTGTGCTCTTACCTACTGCTTATATACATCGCTGCCTATATACAACCCCTAATTCATTTACAGATTTCATTGAAGGAAAAGATTTTAAAAGCTAAGATCTATGTTGCTCACCTGCACCTCTGTAAATTCCACATCAGTGAAACTAGTACCTATTTACCCCTGTGCAACTGTGACACAACATTAGTGCCTAGACAGGCTTACCAAAAATGATGCTGCCCGACATTTTTTCTAGGTGTCAGATGTTTCAAATAGGCTACCACTGGGACTTTCAAACAATAAGGGAGAGATCTAGCTTAAGGAATACTGGCAACATGATCTTCATAATAGCTTTTCAAGAGACATTATATATAGAACTTCTTAGTCTTTGATTTTTTTTTTTATTGAGTTCAACTTTCTCTTTTAGTTTAATCAAAAAAGCCTCTGGCAGACTGTGTGCAGGTGGCGGTAAGCGTTGAACAGATACTTTCATGTGGAGTAGGACAAATCATAAACCAGTATAGGCTAGAATGCTTTTTAAGTACAGCTGTGAGGAAGGGATTGTGCATGTGCTGTAGAGGCAAGACTGGACAGTGAAGCATTCTCACAGAGGTATGTCACACTGAAACACAGCTCCTTCTTTGCTATTTCATTGATTTTCATTTAATGCTGGCAATAATTTATTTTAGCCTATAGTTGCTGATTGGAACCAGAATTCCTACCCAATCACTTGGTTCCTACAACTACAAAACCACATCCCCTCAGTGGAACGAGTAACCCTTCACTTAGAGGTGAGAGCATATTTTTGACCGTTCCTTTTCAGTGGGATAGAATAATGGTGTGGGTATTTTTGTTTTGTTTTGGGGTTTCTTTGTTTTGGTTGTTTTGGTTGTGTTTTTTGTTTGGTTAGGTTTGGTTTTGTCTTTTTTTGGTGTGTGGTTTTTGGGTTTTTTTTTTCAAGGTGGAAGAATAGGTTATCTCATTGTCAGGGAAAAACCCCTCAAAACCTGAAGTCTCATTTCATGTAGCTTTTAAATTCAGATAGAAGAGAAATCAGAGAGTATTTGATATTAACCAGTGTAGGGAATGTAGCTGATGGTAGATAAAAGATTCAACCACAATATCCTGTGATTCTAAGTAAATTCATGTGAAGGCACATCTCCCTCATCTTCAGTTGCCTATGTGCTGTTAAAGAATTTTTAAATTCCATCACTTTGTTACAGATTCCTAAAACACAGCTTGAGACCAAGAAAAACATAAAAGTTAATAGCAACATTCTCTCAGTTTTCTTCTGGCAAATACCCTGCTTAGAAATTATGATACTCCTCTAAATAGAACTTGGGTCCAGAGGGAGCAGGAAGAATTAGCATGATGCTGGTGCTGAGTGCTAACACCTGGCAGAGACTGTCCAGGCAGGAACAGTAAGTTAAGAAGTAGCCTTTTGAAGTCACTTGTGATGATGGAGTAACAACACAAACAAGCAAGGCATGTTAGAATCAGATTTTGACAGAAATCTGAATCACAATGAAATTATTTTTTGTGGCTGCACTGTTCGATCAACAGATTGTGGTAAACTGCTTATTGTTCATTGCAGAGTCTTATTCTTCTTATTTGAACAAGGGTATATACATACTAGTTTCACAGATTCTTTTGTATTTACACAATATTATGTGCAGCTCTGTGGTGCTATAACACAATGTTTCCCCCTACCTTGATAACATATGCAAATGGGAACAACCTGCATTATTTTTGAGTCTATACTTGTAGTACCTAGCAAACCCAGTTTGTGGGCATCGATCAGTCTTTACTCTCTTTGGAACATCTTCCTTAATAATATTATTTCTCTTACCTCTGTTGCCCAGAAAGTGTACTTAACCAACATTCATCAGTTCTTGTATATTTTGGTAGGTAAGTCGATTTTACATTGGTGAGGTAGATATAAAAGTTCAGGAAAGAGATGATGGTGTTAGGAAGAGCTAATAGCAGGCATTACATTTTATGAATTGAAACTCTGAGTATTAAAAAAAGTACAAGTAGGATTTATATAAGTAATTCAATTCAGTAAGCCATACATTGAATGAAATCTTTTAAGTAGCTTTGTGATAGTCTGTAGTTCTTTTACAAACATCAGAAACAAGATATTGCTTTTCAGATAGTAGTGAAGTTACAGTCACAGTGAGATACAAATTGATTTTCTTTTTCATAGGGTGATGCTTTTATCTGTTCTTCAGAAAGATTGACAGATAGTAGTACAAATTTTCCAACAACATTAAAAAGACCTATTTAATTAAAGACACACCATAAACATTAATGTAAAGCAACATTTTAAAAATACAACTTTCTCACTGGATATTTAAGGTATGAAACTAGGGATTACCCTACCACAAGAATACAACTTGGGGGTGAGAATGATTTTTCATTAAAATTGTTTCTTAAAATACTTCAATATGAAGCTATCTAGTTGCCAGCATGATATCTTATGAATACTATATAAGCTGAAAATCTTTCTGTGTACATTTTAACCCTTAACTTTGATGTTTTATATTTCATAATAAATAGACAAAACATGAGATAAATTTAGGTCTTTCTCCTAATTTTGCTTGAGAAAAATGTTTTAATTAAAAAGTATTTTAATAATTTGTTTTAATTTTTACAATCAAACATGAGTTTATCTTTGTTAGTCATTTAGTTCTTGATCTTGCACCATGGTATGTGATATCTTTCATATACCTGAAATAAAATTGTGCTGAACTATTTGCAGGATCAAGGCTATAAGAAATTATTTTCTATAGATGCACAGGGATCTATCCAAACCTCTTTCACTTGGATCATATATGTTAATTCTCTGTATATTAACGAAAGAAGAGACTTTTGATCACAGAGCAATGGCTGTTCTCTTTAATATCTCCTAATAAAAAAGGAGCTTATAACAAACCAGTTATGTCTTACTGACAGTATGATTTGAATTTCCCAGAATTGTTGTTATACGTTATCATGTTATAAAAGAAAAAAAAATGAGTAACATTAATAATTTTACTGTGAAATCAGACCAGTTTTGTGTTACTTTTTAGAGAGGTCTGTTATGTTCTATTTTGATTAAGAGTTTGTGTGGAAATTTTTAATATCTTCCTAGATGTTTGTTGCAGAAAACATGTAATAAAGGCATTAACCAAAACTACCTTCTATTACTAGAAGGAGATATTCTTACGGGTATTCTCTGGAAACCTTTTTTTGGCAGTTACTGAGAGACAAGTTTTCCATTTTTCTGATGCTAATATGGTCTTGCAAGAAAAATACCCCAGTTTACAACTTCCTCGTGTAGAATTTGCTACGTACTCTAGAATCGCTCTGAGCAAGTATTTGAAGGGATCAGGCACTGAAGCTGAAGGACTTGGAAGAAAACAACCTCTGACCAGTGAAAGCAAAAGGTTTTCTAACTTTCTGGTACTGGAAATGATTCTTAAGAAACATAAGCTTCTGTTAAATGAATAAAAAAAAGTAGAGAAGGTCCTAGAAAGGGAAAAATCTCAGGAAAGATGGTTTGAAGGGGTAAGAAAAAATTAAACAATCTGTCACTATGCAGCATGGTAGAATATCCCTGACTCATATACAATAAGTAAGACTTGCTTTTACTTGGCAGAACATACATTGCACAGTTGTTATAAATCACATATGGAGGTTGTGATTGTTTGTCAGTTGCTGTAGGTATAAGAAGTTGCCTTAGATATAAGAAGAGAACTGGAGAGCTGAAGGGCTCTCAGAAGGTTACCTAATGCTCAGTCTGGATCCTAATTCTGCTTCAGCACAGTATCAGTGATGCTATTTCTGACAGATGTATTTCCAGAGATTCTGGAGGTCTTTAAGAATGGAATAGACAATGTTTTCCAGTGTTTCACTATAAGCCTTCTGTTGAAGTCGAATTCTACAGAGGTCTGGAAACAAATTCATCCCCATGAAAAACCTGGGGCTCAGTCAGTCTGATCTTAAATGTATGGCATCAAATTAAATTTTCAAACACTTCTCTTGACACCAGATGGATTATAGGAGACATGATAGAATTTTGGGATGGAAAAAAACATTTGTATCATGCCATGATATCTGGATTTGATTTACAAATCACATTTGCATTTCCACATCTCTGATCTTGTTGAGCATTACATATGATACACTTTGGTGAAACTACTATTTACTGATCCTGTCAAAATTACATCAGCAGGAGATGGATTATTCATGTGAATGAATTTGCTTATGAATTTGCATGCAGTTCATGAGAAGATCAGGATTCTATTACACCTTTTAAAAGTAGCCCCAAGCCTTTTAGAGCAAGGGATCCATCATATTATTCATTACTTCAAAATGACATGAAAAGACATCCTTTTCCTTCAACCTAGTAGCTGAACATTTCCTTTTGAGGCTAGACACATGCTAACAAAGAGCTCAGAGTAACTGCTGCTGTGGTGCCATATAATTTCTCCCAACAGTGGTAAAATAAGAATAAAATTAGTTTTGAAAGCCCCTTCTCCTCTCTCAAAAGAGAGATTTGTTCTTTTCCCTTAAACTGATTTCTAGTTGTGATTAGAATATTATATTAGATCCACCACCAAAACACAGAACACTATGTCTTTCAATCCATGACTGGAATGTATAAACACAAGACAAGTTCTGCTGTGAATTAGAGAATGACAGATGCAGGTGCACATTAAGGAAAATTCTTTGGCTTCTTTTCTATTTATTTTTTTTCTCTCAGTTTCAAGTGTAGGTATGTTTCATACTTTGTGATCAGTTACTGGCTTCAGAGCTCTGTAATTAGAAAATTATTGATAAGTAAGTATATATATGTGTCAGTATGTCTTGTTAAGTGTGTATATGTGTATGTATGTATACCTATGTATGCAGTATTTTGCAAGTCTTGTTCATATTCCTACCTGGAGAAATCTAACCACAAGAAATGTGCTGTGGTTGAAGTGAAGGTAAGTACTGAAATACCTCTGAGTCAAGCCTGAGATAGCAAAAAAACAGGGTACTGGCTTCCAGCTTAGAGAGAGGTGGGCTTTCACAGCATGCAGCAGGAGCTGGAAACCAGGAAGGGCTGCATTTTGAAGAGTCTATTTGACTCCTGCTGTCCAAGACTCCAGCTGAGTTTTGAACCATATTACTGCCCCCCTGAGGTCTTATGACTCCTGCTGAATTCAGAACGAACTAGGACTTGCTGTGTGGGAGCCATTTCCTTTAAAGAGGAAAGACACTGAACCTGCCATATTTCTGCGGGGAGGGATTCTGAATAGACTACTCAATTCTGAAAAACTTAAAGGGTCAATGCTCATCTTTTCATAATGTGTGGGGAATAGGGGTGTGTGTGTGTGCGCATGTGTGTACGCAGGAATAGCACGTCTTCTCACATTTCTCCATTGGGAACACAGGCTGCAAACACATTTAACAGAAACACTTGTGTGCAGAACTGAATGTAGCCTTGATGCACTGCACCATGAGCAGTCTCATTGTGTGACTGTCAGTAACCAGCAATGATAAAATAGAGACTAAGTCATTCTAATACACGCTCCTTGCAATCTCTCAGTCCCACAGTAAGGCTGCCTGGAACAAATAGGTATTTTCACTTTATCTAAAATAAAAGGCTTCTTCAATTTGTCTTAGATAAGTAAGAAATCATTTAATCAGTATACACTATTCTTGATACGAAAGTGACTAAATGTGTGTTTTATACATCCTTATTCCAAAAATGATTTAAGGTTAAACCACTTAAGCCTAGATGAAGTTAGACATATTAAAAAGCTGGATGACTCTGTAACTGTCCCTGCCAATAGTTTTCTCTAATTTGTCACAACGGAATGAGATAAGAGAGGAGACAGATGTGCCAGTAGACAAGCTCTGGCTAGTGACTCTTGTGTGCATTTCTCAAATTAAAGCACAGCAATCCTTTCTACCAGCTCATTTAACTCAGAATAGTGTATCTATCCTGGCAGTTCCTAATGTGATTGCCTCTGAGGCCAAATAATCCTTGCTCATCTGACATAATCTTGCTTTGGGGCATTCTGCCTTTTGCATAGAACCTCCTTGTATTACTCTGCCAACAGTGTGGTGGAATTTAACTTGGCAAAGGCGATTGAGAAAAGGTGGCTAAGCTTTCTAAGAAGAGCACATCCTTGAGGTATCTTCTTCACTTAGTGAATGGAGTGCACCAACTTTTGACATGTTATAACATTTCCTGAAGAAGGATCCCAAGGACACCAAGCTTTTGCCTTTCTGCAGTGCAGTTAAAATACTAGACCAAGATTACTGGGATTTTTGTTATTTCCTAGTTCATTAGAAACAAAGTACATATTTGTCACACATATCCTCATACAGATTAAATCCAAGGCCAAAGTCAGAACCAGCAAGATCAGTGGGAGGGCTAGTGACACTGCCATGTAAATGAGTAAGGATATTTCTGTCAGGATCTGTGGAAGATGCGAATTCTGCCATGGATTCCAGTAGGCTCATGTGTAGTTTGGTGTGATATCTGCAGCTTTAGAGAGCTAGTCACAATTCAGGAGATGATTCAGAAGAACCATCACACCAAAGGCAATCTATCTCTGAGTGTTGGTGGTGAAAGGCTGCAAAACTGCACAGTTTTTCTTCTCAAATTGAGAAAAAAATCCTTCCTTCTGGACAAATCTCATCTATGAACCTTCTGTTTATCATCTGCTGACTGTGAAGGTAGTATTTTGTTGTAAAAATTTGATTTGAAAGGTGCTACCTGCAGTATTACAGAAACCTTAGTGGTTAATATGGAAATTTAGGATATGCGGTATTTCCAGAGGTCATTTGGACATAATAGATTTGGACCCAAAAACTCATCGTGGTTTAACTCCAGACATCACTTGGTCTCCCATTCGCTCTTCCCCAACTCCCAGTGGGATGGTAAAAAGAATTAAAAAAAAAAAAAAAAAAAAAGTAAAACCCCATGGGCTGAGAAGAGAACAGTTTAAT
>JANHFX010004545.1:0-20124 GCA_027560015.1 Chloroceryle amazona
AGAAAAGAAAAGAAAAGAAAAGAAAAGAAAAGAAAAGAAAAGAAAAGAAAAGAAAAGAAAGAAAAGAAAAGAAAAGAGAAAAGAGAAAAGGAATTATAGATGTATTTCTCCAGCTAGATCTATGCTAGTTAAGATTCTTTCTGCATTCTAACAAGCTACAAATGAAAGCTGACAACTTTCTTTTACATCTGGAAAGTCTGATGAGTGACAGATTACCTTTACTTTTTAATGTATTACACTCACTAAAATCATAAAAAGTAAATCTTAATAATTTCATTCACAGGACCAAGAATGAATTTTCCAGAGTAGCTAATCATATTTCTGATAACAATATTAATTTTCACTTAATTATAGCATGTCAGAGAAGCTGAAAGTATAGTCAAGTTAGAGTGCTACTGAGCAATATAGAAATGCATTAAATGATGACAATCTGGTACCAATTGCAAACTGCTTTAAAGCTTCATTTAGGAAAAAATATTTATTTAGTTAAAATTTCAGTGTTTCATTTGAACGTCATTTACCTCAAGAATTGTTTAAATATCTCTGGATATTTTAAAATCACTTCTTTTTCTATGGACAGTTTTAGACATATCCTCAATAAAGATGAACCTACAGGTGGGGTTCTGGCTTCTGTTGAATGATATTAATTGCTGTGAGAAAGTAGGATAAGAATGTTTGTTGCCACAAAAAAATAAAGGGGCTTTGGGTAAAGAGGAGAAATTTTATCAGTATGAAAACACTGCAATATGGTTAAAGGAACAGTGTGTACTGTCAGTTTAATAATAATAGTAAATCTGCTCCTAAATGCCTAAGCAATAACAAGAAAGACAACTCTTCATGAAGAATGGTATTAAATGTCAAAAAGGCTCTCACTAAGTCCTCTTGGAGAGATTTTTCTAGTCTCTGGAGCTGACTTTCATGTGGCTGATAATAATGCAGTAATACTGAATTAAAATCTTCAAATTTTCAGACATTTCCTTGTGGATAGATTTAATTATACAAAACCAGTTGGGGGTTAAAAGAATCTCAGTAATATAAGAATTTTTTTCTTGGCTGAAACATTTTCATATTTGAACATGGTCAACTACTTCTGAAGGATTTTATCATTAGGGGAGCAACATAAATAACAGATGTAGCTATTGTTACTTACAAAATTATTTCCATTATAAAACCTAACTTGCTAGAAATTCACTTTCTGGACTGCAGTGTTCCACTCTGGCTCTCTGAAAGTCTGGATGCAAATGATTTTGATATTTTTGTCCATTAAAAATCTCTATTAGAAAAGCACTTGTAAATTTTTTCTCTCTAGACTGACCAACCATTGATTGGCTGTAGGTTGTCCTTTGAACTGGAATTACTTTTCACCGAGAGGCACTATATAGCTTTCTCCTGGATAAAGCAGACTTTGCTTTGAGGAAAGTTTTAAGCATAAAAAAAATCTAAAATCTGAGTAACTGGTACAGAAGAAAAGACTTTTCTTCTGACCATTAAGCATCTTGTCAAAAACCCATCAGACAAAATGCAAAGCCCTTAGCTGCTTAAGATGGGCACTGGCTTGAGGTTTAAATGTTCCACTCAGAAACAGTAAGCAGTCTGTGAGTTTAGTGAGGACCAAAGTAATCGTTAGAAAAACTCCTGTTACATGCAGATATGGTGCTGGGAAGAAAAGACCATCCTTTCTTGTCTCCAGTACTTTTCTTTCCAAATTTTCAATTCCTGAACCCAAAACAATTCAAGAAATCCCGAGGTCTTCCTTTTTCTGCATTAGGTTTCTACTGTCATCTGCTTTCTCATCATAATGCTTAAGTAGCTGAAACAGCTGAAGCTGGAAAGCTGTAATGTAAGATATTTGTTATACCTCAAACACATTTACATAAAGGGTTTTCTTGCAGAAAAATATAATGGCCTGTTGCATGAAAGGGAAGTCCAGGATTTAGAGAAGAGCACCATTTTGTGGGGGTCCTTCACATACTAGAAGGCAGGATGTAATTAGGGCTAGGTTCCTGCAGGAGGATCACCCACCCACAGAACCTCCACATATTTCCTGAAGAAAAGATGTGCTAAAAATAGATTGAAAGAAGCAACTCCATTGAATAACTATGCAAATGGACTCAGGAGATTTCACCTATACCACTCCCATCTCAAAATGCCTGTCCAATGCCTTGCCCAGCTTCTCATTTTGATCAGTATTTACCTGAAATAGGCTATACTGCATACAGCATGTAAGTGTTTATAGGCATGGTGACATTCCTTATGCCCTCAGATGGCAGATACATTCAGAAATATTCTGGAACATTTCTGAAATATTTTGAGAGCTTAAGGATATGGTAAAAGGCTACTTCTACCCTGAAAGCCACAGGATTACAGCAGCTTCTACTAAGGAACAGGACCTCCAGATGGTGTCTGGACAATTAGTTCCAGATTGTGGAACTTGCACGTTTTTATCTGGAAGAGGGCCGATGGGGTGTTGTGGTCCAAAAGAGCTTCAAAGACTGAACTTCAAAATAAAACAAGACAATTGCATGCAAAAATGTTCACTAATGCACTCAAGTCCTCAAAAGCGGGGAATAACCTGATTACAGTTAACATATAATTTAATAGTCATACACCTGCTTGTGAGCTACGCTACAAAGAGTAACTTACAGCTATAAATTATTCTCTTGTCCTTTTAGACATGTGCATCATATTTAGGGCCAAAAAAGACAGATTCCATAAGTGTCATTGATATGAGTAAAGGCAACAAAAGCTCTACTTCAGCAGCACGATGCAGCTCAGAGGAAGCAGAAATAGTGAAAATATATTGGTTTAGACAGGAATTTACACAAGTTTTTATCAATAATTATTAATATATTTTTTATGCATTATTACTATATTTTTATTTAAAATATGCATTACTAATTAATACAGTTGAAATACACTTGTACACATACATCAGCATATGAAAAGTATATATTTTCAGTGTATTCCTGTTATAAAAAATTAGAAAATTATTGATGTTATTAAATTACCTTTTTACACAGAAGAAAACTATTACGAACTTGATAAAGAAAAATCTATTACTATCCAAACACCTCCAAAATATATTAAAACAGAAACAAAAACAAAATCTAAAACATTATAACTTAACTTCTTTTTTTGTCCTTCCCAAAAGGTCTACATGAGTACATTTGGCATCTCTATAATTACATAAAATAATATAAAGCCTTCTTCTTCAAGATGTTGGAAAAAAAAATATCCTGGAAAGAGTAATTAAACACATACTTGAGTGATATGTTTGAAGTAAAGCTATAGAATTACTTTTAAACAGGTTTGGCTAAATTTTTCAATACTTAAGCCAAATTACTCAACACTTTGTGTGATCCAGATTTTACTGAGCAAAACTACAACACATAGATATTTTTTTGATTCTTTCCTGAATCGTCCTTTTTCCCCCTAGGATTTTCATTTAAACACCTCTCTGGAATGTGCACAATTTAATTCTTCCAAAAAAGCACAGTTTTTGGTGGAAAGTCCTGTTCTCAAGAGAAGTGTTGATTCATCATCTAACTCTAGTTAAATTCTCACTGGGCTTTGAGTTTTAGAAGAGTAACATTGATTTGGACATTGTATTCTGCAGGGAACCCAGTGAATGAGTGTGAGGCTAAGCCACCTGTGTTGCTAAGCTCTTGATGTGATGAATTTTGAAATGTCTAGAGCTTTTTCAGTGTGACTTTTTCCATATATCGACCAGCTGTTGTTAAAAAAGTACTTATGAATGAATAAAGATGCACAGATCAGACACATATTCATTAAAATGGGGTGCAGTATTCTGATTCATCATAGAAAGAGGTGAAGATTTCTATCCCAAGTGTTACTTAGGCTGAAGATACCAAATGTCTCCCACAGTAGAGATATGTTAGGTGGTAAAGATCACACCACAAAGTATTTCTGCTGTCCATATTTGTCTTTGTTCATGCCTGCTTCTTCTAAGTGATGAGTTGATGATTCACACTGGCCACAAAGGAAGTCTAGACTAAGGTATGTGACCGATGCTATCTCAACTTATGCTTGATAAAGAGCTTGCCCAAGATACATATGGCTTAAAAGGTGTGTGTGAAAAACTCTTGTAGATTTGTTTTAAAAAAGCTCTACAATACTTTTTTTTTTACTCTAGATGGACACTTGAAAGCTAGGAATGCAAGATATATACCCTAGTTGCCAGCAAATTCAATTCATTGTCTATGACATTTGTCAATTAGCAAAGAATTTAGGAAGTAGCTCCTGTATTACTGAAGAGAAGAGAGTACAGCATGTGTTTACTTTGCAGGTTTTCCATCTCTGCCTGTTACTCCAGTGTCTATTAAGAAATGAAGACCAAAAGTTCCTCTAAAATTAAAAGTTAAAGAACTTGTGCATAGTGATGGTTTTGGTTAGAAATGGAACTGGCTGAAAACCAAACAAAATATACTTTATATCTCCCAATACTGAAAAGAAATGTTTAATAAGCTTTATTTCTTCCCCCTAAATAAATTAAGAGTAATGCAAGTAAAATCTTTTGAGCTGTAGTGGTAACAGGTAGTATAAATATGAGGAGGACCAGTTCCTCAGAATAAAAAGGAAAAAATAATGTAGTGTATCCAGCTTAATCATTGAGTCTGGTATGGAAAATGATAGTTAGTGCCATCATAAAAAAAAAAAAGTGTTTCTCTAAAATAACTGTGAATGATCCATTGAAAAATCTGACTTTGGAAGATTAGTAAAATGCCTGTACATCAAATATTCATAGCTGTGTATGAGGCATCTCTTAGACTTCCATATAGCTGATTATAGGACAACTCATCAGTATGAATGAACTCAGTAAAACAATGAAACATTTTGTCTCTTTTTTCTCTATTATTTTTTTCTTTTAAACTTCTTTTTTTTGGTCCCACTCTCCAATTTCCTATTGATATCAGTTAAGACTCAGAAACGTGACGATCTTGGATAGCTTTTCTTCTTTTAATAAATAAGTATACTGGCCTGGCAACTCTTCCCAGACTTGTCCCCTTTCGCTCTATTTTTTGTTCCTTCTTTCAGCAAATCAAACAGTTGACATGAAAGGACATCAATCACAGCTATTCCTTGGGATGTATAAAATATGTACATTCCAAGCCTCTTGAAAAGCATTAAGCAGCTGTGGTTAACATACAAACTACAAATATGTTAAATATATTTTGAATTTTGCAACATTTGCTGTTTCAGTCATTAAATGAACTTTGCAGGTGTTCGAATACACTGGTAATCCTGGGGTTTTTACTAAGACTGTTAGCAATATTAAACTGAAACTCCAAAACCCAGACACATTAAATAAACTAGAAAAAAAATAAGTGTTGATAAGTGAGTTGAGTTATGCTATAACCAGAATATTCAATGAAAAGGAAAAAATAAAATAAGTTTAAAAAATCTTAGCAGCCTGGTTTTAAATGTAGTACAATCACTTTATGGGTCTTCCTGTTTCCCTTTCATGTAAACACATTTCTAAAAAAAAAATGCAAATCCCTGAATATGTTTCTCATTGTAATGTTTTTTATTGAAGTTCTTTTCATTAATGCTAATCTCTAATATTTCCATTGTCATAAGCCACATGCAATGCAAAAGTGACAGGGAAAAGCATTGGTTCTCATCAAGGGAAATGCCAGTTTTGCTCACCTTGGGAGTATGCCACAGAGTTATTCACAATTTTAAAAAAACATTCTATATTTAACACAGTCTTTCCTCTTAGAATATCCCTTATAGCCTCTCATCCAAAAAAAAAAGAGATCTGTAAACAGCAGCAAAGAATGCCTAAGCTGAATCATGTGCTTATCTGAATAAGGTTAATTAATTTTGTAAACTGGGTCTCCTAAACAACTCATAAACCCAAAGGGGATTGTTCAGTCATTTTAAAATGGAGCTATTTCTGGTAGGAAATTTACAGGAACGGCAACTTAATGAATACAGAAATAAATCTTTTTTCGTAGGTATGTTTTTATGGTACCTGAGATAAAGAGTAAAAGGTGCCTGCCATTATTCTCCTGAGGTGCAGCAAACTCTGAAGTGCAAGTACAGGACAGGGAGCTGAGGTCTTAAGTATAAGTTTTCTTCTCCCACGAAATTCCCCTTGTTTCTGGTTTGTTTGCTCTGGCTTGTGCTGCAGCATCTGTCTTTGCAGTGGGAGGAGATGTGGTGACAGGCTACGGGGCTTGCACCTGGCTCAGTGAGGCACAGCCACCCCACAGTGGACAGCAGCAGAAGCAGCCTGCTGAACAACCACTGTCACCCATAACAGTCAGACTCCTGCTCCCTTGTCTTGTTAGATTGCAAGATCCCACTTCCTGGATTATTTGTTCATATTATGTCAGTTGCCAACTCTTTGCTAGAGCTGATTACCACTGCAGCACAAATGGGCACTAGAGCACTTCAGACACAAATTTCCTCCTGAAAGAGAAGACAGAGTGTTGTTACCCAAGGAATACTCCTCCTTACTGCAGGGTTTTGCTCCTTCACATTTGCCTGCTCAAGTTCTGACATGACCTGACATTGCTTACATTGTGAATGCATGTAATTTTGTTAATTTGTTTGAAGAAAAAGTTAAAGGACTGTGAAAACGTATGGAACTATATATATTTTAAGCCAATTGATTACTAAAGGTGCAATTTCATACCCAGAACACCCTTCCTAGTTTTCTGTCTTTTTAGCACAAATAACAGAACAGTGCTACAATAAATTTAGGATTTATAGCTGCTGCTTTAAAGCCAGCCTTTTAGTACCTTTTTTTGTTTATGGTTTTAATAAGGTCATTTAGTTGAAAAAGAAGTTCAGACTTGTATGCAGTAGCCATGTGACTTGTTTAGTCAATCAAGGCACAAGATATTTTAAACCCCTTTTACAATGGTATATAAAAGCTTGTCCCAGTAACCATCTGGAGAATATTGAGTTTCATAACTGGTAGGAATTATTCAATATCCTCCTCCCCACAGGAATAACAATTGCAAAATCTTCAAAGACTGATAACTAACTGGAGAAAAGGTATTTAATGTTGTTAAAACTGGAAATTGTGTAGAACTAAATAATTCTTTTTGATCTACCTGAAAAAAGACTTTGTAGGCCAGGGAAATAGTTTCCCCAACTGTCAAGTCTTATATATAATCAACATCTCATTCGCTTTTCATCGTTGAATTATTTATTCCACAGGGACCTCCAAAATGTCCTTTTCTGACTGGAGCTTAGGATACCAAGTTGATTAACTAAATGGGAAAGCTTTTGTTTTTCTTTTCAAAACTCATAAAAAGAGCTTGCCTTTTTTTGTTCTCCCATTTGGGACTAGCTTCCTGGCAGTCTTACGCATGTTCACAGGATCATGATGGTAAAAAGGAAAATTCCTCCCAATGCTAAGGACCACTTCTGAGTAAGGAGGCAGAGTTGTGCTTTTCAGTGCAGGAGGGGCAGCTGTGCCAAGGTCAGTGGAGACGGCTGGATCCCATCTAAGGATGCCTTGAGTGTCTGGAGGTAGTGCAGCAGCCACTGACACACTGGTGTTAGCAGGTGTCTCTTCTCCCAGCATGGGGGAGGGTTATAAATTTCAGACTATTGGATCTCACACTGTTCCTCAAAGACCACTGAAATGGCTATTTGCATTATAGGAAGGATGAATTTTCTAGCTACCAGTGTGTACGGGGTACATCTCACACACAAACCTGTCCATACTCTATTCCTTTCCAAGTTTGCTTGGTGCTTATGCACTATAAAGTCCTGTCCTACTGAATTCAACCAGCAAAGCATCATGTCATAACCTGTATTTCTGAAGAAAAAATCCTCCCACAACATACAAAGCATTTTACCCATCTATGAGGTGGAAATGGAATACCAAAAAATTGAAAATAGTAAACATCTCTTAAAAAATCAGACTCCTTATGCACAATATCGTGTAAAGATTACACCATGGAGAGGGTGTTAAAAATGAAATGAAGTTAATAACTGGGCCACATGAAAAACTGCTCAAGATTTACACCTCTTAGTACAATCCATTCTCTTCCCCAAACAAATTACCAATGCTCCCTTGGAGTCTAGAGCAAGAACCATCTTACAGAAAACACTAGTGCATGAACTTTTTTTTCTTTTTTGATTGAAGACTTTTTATCAGTGTGAAAGGATGGTAACCCCCAGAGTAAACATTATCTGTAAAATAGAGATTATGCGCTTAATAACATTTAATATTTTGGCATCTCAACCTCCTGTGTAGAACAGTCTGGTAGAGTGGTGTTTATTTTCTTGCTACATGTGAAAGTTCATTCTCAGTATCAAGTTTGTTTGGTCCACTAACTTTGTTAACCTTTGTATTTACTTCTGTATTTGATGGCCTTTCATGAGCAGCCACTTTAGTAGCTAGGATAGAAACAGTTACATCAGGGTTAGAGGTCATAACCATTATGGGATTTCAACTTAAAACAGTCACTGCTTTAGGGGGATCACAGTATGTTTATGATTAATTATTTTCTTTGTGAGAGTTTCTATGAACAAGATTATTATAGCAATATATAAACCATCTGGGTAACCTTTAGTATCTACCTACTTTCTTGATGAAATAATAAGCAAGACTTTGTGAAAAATCACTCGCTACCTAACTAGCTACTACCAGAGCAGTGCCTCTTCTGAGGAATTCCAAAGTGGAATAAGTGATGAAAAATCTGCAACAATTGCAAGTGCATTTTGAACAAAATACAATTCCTTGCAATTTGATGTAAATTTAAGAATTGTATATTTTTTTAATGACATACTTCTAGCTTTTTACATATTATAAAAATATGCATGCAGGTGAAATTTTCTGTGTAAATTGATTTTTTATAAACCACTGCAGAACACATTTTACTAAAGTAAAACCACCAAATATCATTAAAAATAACCCTAATAAAACTATATTCATATCTTTAAGAAATACATTCCCAGTTGCACAGTTCAGATTCACAGTGCTCAAGAGACACTGAAATCATTGCTTAGAAACAATATTTGCTGACTTCACCAGGGTAACAGTTTAATCCTTAAAGTAATCAACTTTCACCCTCTTCTTGGGTCTTTTGACTTTTAAGTTCTCACTAGTCTTTCTGAGAAAAAAACAGCCCTAGGAGACAGCTATTATTCTCCTCCATGGGATAGTCCACTTCATTCAGATAAGTAATATCATGTTGTGTTTACACTCATCTGAAACAAGTGCACAGGGTCACCCTCTACACTCTGATGTTTTACCAAAGCAAAAGGAATGACTGCAGCAGGACACAACAGAGCTCTGAAACCCGAATAACCTGGGAAGCAGACTTTGCATGCCTATTTATTTCTTACATTTGATCCTCTTGAAAAGAAAAATAAAAAACCCACTATCATGTCCTCAAAGCATTTCACATACACTGAAACACTGTAATAGAGAAGTCAGCTTTGGACGATATTTCCTTTTGTGTGTTTTTAAGTCAGGAGACAGATCCTCAGCTGATGCGAACTGATTGACCTCAGCTTGTCTTTTGACTTGGGTAACTGCACATCACATTTAGTAAGTACACATTAACGTTTTCAGGAGGAAAAATTATTGAAGTAGTTCAGAAGAAAAAAACAAACCCAAACAACAAACCAACAAACCCCACAATGATATTCTTAGCATAGTTTTAGCAAGATGGCAACCAAGATACAGAAATAAACCACAATAGGGACGCAAAACAAAAGTCCTCCACAAATAAATCACTAGCCCTAAAATCTACTGGCTAAATGGTAAGCCAAGAGAAGCTACACAAATTACCCTGACCACGAGTCTGAAGCAATGATTCTTTCTGCAGCCTGCAACTCAGAAAAACCTACAAAACCTCAGCATTACATCCCACTGCTTTCCAAAGCCTGACTTTGGCTCATGTGAAAAACTATCTATGCAAAGAATTGCTTGAGCTCCAATAACTTTCCAAGCTCAAAATACCAGTTTTATGCCACCATTTTGTAACAACTAAAACCCTCTGCCTTCTAGGAAGAAATTTACATTTTGACTCCTTGTGTCCCGCTCACTGACTGACTTGTCTGCTCTGTTCAGCGTCTGCTGAGTGATGGGATCATCTGGAATAAGCAGGGAGATGGCTGCTGGTGCCAGCAGCCTGTAATGAAGCCTCTGAAAGCAAGAAAGAGAATCACATTTTGGTTACAAACCCCTTGGCACATGGCTAGCTCTGAAAAATATATTGAGGATCACATACTTCAAAACAAGAGCCCTAAGAAATTTAATCACTGGCCCTAAATCTGCTGGCTGCTTTGTAGATGACCAAAACGCTTCCAAAATAAGTGTCCAGAGGGTCTTCTTACAAGTCACTTACCCTGGCTACAACTAATGAAGCTGTTAAAAGATTTTGGCTGTATGTTATCAAATCATTTGGCACTTCCCTTTTTACTGATGCTGTACAGAAAGCCTTGAAAATACTTGTAGAGAGTGGTTCTTTTTTGATAACTACAAATCCCTGCTGGACACCAGTATAACATTTTTGGGGACTATTTCCACCACAGAGTAGCTACTCATGTACTTCACTATGTTGAAGAGAGAACACAACTTCTTCACCCAGGTGCTCTTTGCTATGTGGCCTAAATATCTCCTCTTCTTGTCTGAATAACACAGAGAGCATAAGCTGCTTGTATAACTGTTTTCTGACTCATGTGTGGGGTATGTCTGACAGCTCCAGGGACCACTCTGCAGTTTCTAGGACCACACCCAGAAGGAAATATCTTTTCTTGTTCTACAGCCATGCTTGAATTAGGATTGATTTTTATCACTGCTTCTCTAAACTGGTTTTAGGTATTTGAATTAATTCAAATGCTGGCTTCAGGACCCCAGCTGCGGGTTTCCTCTATAGGATATGACAGTGTTTTCCAAAACCCCTTTGATACTGCAATTAGTCTTTAGCCACAGGAGCTCTCTGCCTACTGATTTTGGTGCTGCTGGTAACACACAGAAGCCCAGCTACTCAGTCAAAACTGTACTATCATTTAGGAGCTCAGAGTTTGCTGAAAGCACTTGGTAAGATATCCTACATCAGTGATTAAGCATTCTTGTTCAGTCTCTGTTTCTCTGAGATTGTCCTTCAATGCATTTGTAGGTAATAAAGTTTTGAGCAGGGCTGCAGTGTCAAAACAGGCTATCCACCCTGAGCTTGCTCATCACAGTCTCAGCCCCAAACACTAACACGGTGCTGTTAGTCACAGAAAATGCACTCTTTCTGTGTTCTCTTTAAGCATGCACTGTGGTGATCAGCATCACAACTGCCATCACTCCTCTGGTTGCTGTATACCAAAACTGAGTGCAGAGTAGTTCTCCTACATGATAATTTCTGCTAAAAATGGTGTCTGTCATTAAGATGTAGGTACAGGAAAAAAAAGAGTAAAATTCTTCTCATGGGGACAGGTGTTACCACTCTATTTTTACCTCTGTTGGGTAAATTACTACAGCTTAGCTGGAATCATGGGCATTTTGACTACTTGCATCAGCTGAGGATCTGCCTTAGCTTGTGAGGTTGCTCCAGCTTGTTTCCCTATCTGGTTGTAAACTAAAGCATGAAACTAGGGAATCTTCTTCTTTTTTTTTTTTTTTTTTTTAATAAAGAGATTTGCTAGGGACAGGGTAGGGGGAGGGAGTGTTCTTCCTCTCTGGGAGGTGTCCTTCCTCTTGCAAAAAGACCTGAGACAGGGGAGGCACAGAGCTGCATGGAGGACTCATGTCCCCCAGTGTGTGGTGAGCAGTCATGCCACCCTTCTAAGCATGTCTTAAAACCATGTTAAGCTTGCTGTTTGGCACAGGAGCCAAACTTGTTTCTTTGCGTTATTCAGGATTGGGCACATTACAGGGAATTCAAACATAATCCATTACTATGATAAAACACTAATATACATCCAGCAGCTGCCTCATCAAACCTCATAAACCAGAAACACCCCTCAAGGTGGTACTGTAAGTGCTCTGCTCTGTACCAAGCGCTCATGGTTTTTCTCTTCCCACTCCTCCTCAGGGCTTTCCATCATGCCATTGTGCCCTTCTCTGATCATATCCACCCTCTTGCTCATATCCTGGTTGTGAGGCACTCTGCCTTCTGCAAAACTTATTTTAGAAATCCTGTCACATCCTGCCCACTCTATTTTTTATCCCGCAGAGGAAGACTTGACACTCCAGTTTCTAGTAAAGCAGTGGGGGAGACCATTTGTTTCTTACCACTATATTTATTATGTTCAGTCTGCTGAGGGAGGTAGGAGGAGTGAGAAAAAGCAATACTTGCTCCTGTTCCCAAGCACTGTCAACTGGCAGCTGCTAAGCCATCCTCTCTGCTGGATATTAAAAGATCCTGCCACTTTTCTGCTGTCTTAGAAACCCTGATGATGACTTAAACGGTGAACGTGTGTTGCTACCCTGAAATCAGACACAGTTTCGCCTCGTGGTAGTGTTAATATGAACCTCAAAGAAACGTTGCTGAAACTAAAATGAGAGCTGTGCTCAGAGGTCTCTCCAGAGTTTGAGCCAGGCACCTCCTAACACAAAGCAGGCTCAACCACGTGGGGTTGTCACTGGAGAAACAGCTTCTCAGGCAGTGCAAATTTGACAGATCTCTGCTGACTGGACTGCGGCAAGGCTGACAATTTACACCAGATGAGGGCCTGCCCTAGAGCTTCTGAAGACACAGCCCAAGACTGTATCCTGGAAAGCCTTGGCTGCTGTGAGAACTCTCCCCTTGCTGGTTGATGGTGAGGTAACTAACGCCTTATGCTTCCAGGTGAAAGCGGCTTAGTAAATCTGTGAGCCCAAAGGCAGTGAAGCCCCACAAGCACACAAGGAATGCTGGAGGAGAGAAGACCACTGCTCCCAAGAGCAGTAGGAAAGATCAGTGAATACTGCATCAACACCCAGCTGGAGAGCTGTGCTTCTGAGACACAAGGAACCCATCAGTTTGGCTCACATCAGGCACATGCTGCTTTGGAGAGTCTCCTACAAGGCACGGTGCCATTGCCCTGGCTTTCTGGCCCTCCTGCAGCCCAGCGAGGAGCTGCTGCCCTTTTGACTCAGGTGACCAGAAACCATTCAAGGTTTTGCTGGGCAGTGTTTGTTCAGAGAAGAAACTGACAAGATAAGCCAAGTATTTATTTGGTGACTTCCTCTTCTGTCATGGAAAATGGGCAATGTTCTGTTTCACTGTACTCCACAGAAGCTAATAGGAGCAACAAGTTTTCTTGCCCAGAAATCTATCTCTGATATGATAATAAATGCAGTGCCCAAAAGAAGTTATTTCTCTTGACTTTGTTCCAATGAAGTATTGACTGCCACTTTCCTTGCCTGAACCTGCCTTTCTGCACCATGCAGACATACACATATCCCCTTAATCGGGTGCAGTTACAGATAGGTGTAGGGCTGTGGTGTTTCTTGTCTTCTGATTAGCCTTGCCTTTGGGACCAGTGCTTGGGTGACAACTTCTTATTGCTTTTGTCTAAAACTGGATTAAACTAGATGCTGCTTTTGCCTTTCTTTTCATAGAAGCTTAATGTAAATTAAATAGTCATTGAGAAAGAAAAAGAATAGGTGAGGAGAAGGAAATGTCCCGAATCTTCACTAATCACGCATGGGAGATTAAATTGAATGTTGAAACTGATTTGACAGCATTTCCACAACAGAAATACAAGACTTTTTCAGTTTTATTCAATATACTTCCTGCATACTGAAAGAGGTCTATTTTAATTTTGTAATCCATCAGTAACTTTTCCATAACTTCTGTTACCAAAAAAAGGGGATTTACTACATTTCATATTTTCAAGGTGGCATGTATAGCTCACAGTGATAAAATGATGTGCATTTTATTGTGAACGTGAACATGCTGAACTTTATTCTGTAATGAATTCTTGCACTACATTTTTTTCTATTGAAGCAAAAGGGATCAAAGTGACTCCATAGCTGCTTCTCTGATCTTTTTAAATGTTGTTTTCCTTCTAAGTTCTATGTTTAAGTAGGAACTAATGTAGAGCCTAGAGACTCAAGTTCAGCAAAAGCTCTCTGATTAGTCATGATGGGCTCACACAGTCTTACTGTTCATACTCTGAGTAGTTTAAGGGGACTCCATGGCCTGAGATGATGCAGTATCAGCCTTGAGATAGACAAGACATCTGTACCATAAACAGATGGTGCACCAGGAAGAAAATTCCAGGGTGCACCATGGATTAAATAATAAAATAGTCTATTAGAAAACTATCTTTAATTAATTTTAAAACTGAAGTAATTTATTTTTTTAAAACTGTTCTTAAACTTACATATGCATATTATACTATGAAACTTGCAAATAAAGAAGTAGTCTCAGTTCTTCCAAGGCTGTGGGCTAAAAGATATTCAAGATATATTAATTACTGTTATACCCAACCACCTGATAACTTCACTCTCACTTAGGCTCCTAACCACAGCAGCAACCAGCAGAGAGTGGCAGCTCTCCAACCACTGACTAGAGGCAGCTTAAGTACACACCAGCAATGTTATGTTTCTCTTGCACAAGAACTGGAAAACTTCATAAAGGGTGCATTCATTCTACTAAACCACAGTTTACAGTCATTTACCTGTCAAAATTTTTTGCATCTCTCACTTGAATGAATAAATAAATAAAGAATAAAAGAGAAAGTAATGGTGAGCAATACCCATTCTAAGGTTACCCCTTCAGCTTAGCTTTGTACTTTGTTAAAAAAATAAATAAAAAAAATAAAAAAACCCCACAACAACAACCCAAAACAGAACAAAATAAATAAATACATACATAACCCATAACAACAAAAGGCAAAAGAAATAAAAAGCAAAATCAATACCAAATTTAAAAACAAGTGAGCTTGGGGAGGGCAAGAAGACATATCAAGTAAGTCAATATTGGATGTCCAAAGTAACATAGCAGCCTACTTGATGATTTTCTTATATTCCTCTAGACTCAAGCCTTTTTCTGTCCCATTTAGAAGCACACCTGATGTTTCTTGCAGAAGCCACTTACAACTTTGTCAGACATCAGCCCATTAGCCTGAAATTCTGTGTGCCAGGACTGTGCCTCAGACTGAATTTATTTTTAATGTTTCAGCTGAAATGGATTGGTGGTTTGCTTGAACAAGCTTATTAAAAATATATCTTATTCAGAAGGCAGGATAATGATCCAAGTCTCTCCCCTCCCAGTTTACAGTGCCTGATGAATGGTGAGAAGGAGTTAATGGAAGGGCTTTAACTGAAGCTCAGTAGTAATCCAGCTTCCCCAGGATGGTGCAGTGCTCCACTGGTCCTCCTAAAAGGGGAAAACTGAAGTTGCTATCAAGTTAATACATCATAAAATATACATATATACATCCATATATTGATTTATTTATACCAAATCAAATTGGAATTCCACCTGGAAACAAAATCAACTGTAATGGCCATCCTAGAGCAAGGTCTGTTCACAGGCTTTATAAAAAGCAAAATGTATCTCAGGTTTCTGGATTAGGAAAGTAGTAGTTCATGAAAAATGTGCAGTTATAGCAGCAGTGGAGGCAGAAGTATTGGAGCAAGCAATATACGTTTTTTAACTTCAGTATCAACAGACAGAGAACTGGACAAAGTCTGACGAGATAAATATTATTCTCGATTTCTAACCCTTTTTATATTATCTTGTTCATATTCTGGTTTTATACATTTACCGTGTAGAAATATGAAAGAACATTTTACAAGCTCAAATATTTGAAATTGTGTGTTTATGTAAAATCTAAAATTTA
Source organism: Chloroceryle amazona (assembly GCA_027560015.1). Classification (NCBI taxonomy): domain Eukaryota; kingdom Metazoa; phylum Chordata; class Aves; order Coraciiformes; family Cerylidae; genus Chloroceryle; species Chloroceryle amazona. The sequence continues at coordinate 15,760 of JANHFX010004545.1, forward strand.
CAAATGTAAATGATTCTAGACAATTATATTAAACTGACTCAAGATGTAGCTTTTATGATCATTCATATTAGTAAACCAGTAGAAGTTCTGTTTGTTCAAAGTAAGATCAGGAATTGGATCATGCAGCTGATACCAGACCATGCTATATAATGAAAAAAAAATCAAGTGAAAGAAACCTGAAAAAGCCTTGGTGGACACACACTCCAAAAAATCTTTTCTATATGCCACAAAAGAAAATTGTTCCTTATTACTAAGCTGTAATGCAATTACAGATGACTATTAGGCATCTTAATTTAAACCATTGTTTTCTCATAACAAGTCATAGTAAGCTTCTTAATGAATTTGCTCTGTGTCTAGCTATACTAGTCCAATGTGACAAATAATGTAAACAGTGAGTGGAAAGAGATGGTAACCATTTAAGAAACTATAACAATTGTAGCACAGCAATTTTTGTTTCTAACTCAGAAGTGATTGACATTTAGCACAAGAAGCTCTAACTAAAAAACTTTTGTTTTGAAAATTCCAAATATGTAAGCAGTATTGCCCTAGTCATGGTCTATTTAAAGAAAAATAACAATGTGATTATTGTGGTATGGCCAAAATTTACAAAATGAAATCATGACATTTCTCTAGACTTCTCTGTGAATCAATTTGGGATCTTGTATTTACCCAGTATAACCTTTCAACCCATTAGTTCAGCTGCAAAAGTCACAGGAGAGCTAATTGAATTCCAACACAGTCTCTAACAGGTGCATTTTATAACATGTCAGATCCCACAGTTAAATGATTAAAGGACAGCTCTCTACTGGGTTTCCAAGTAATAAACACCTATTTTTGATAAAGAAAGCATAGAGCGGCTATACCAGCTGAAATAACCTACAAACCAGCTCTACTTGTGCTTATATATATCGGTGGAAAGAGCACAAACCAGCCTGTTCATCTCTTCCTACTCGCAGAAATTCAGTGAAAAGGAGACCAAAAGTCTCATTTCTAAGATGCTACACCCAAAACATGAAAGAATGGTCTGCTAATCAGATTAGTCTATTGGCAAGACAAAAGCAGTTTGCACACAGCCTTACTCACCTTTGAAACATTACCTCTCACTGCCATATGGCTGAAGTGCTGTGATTGGTTGTGGGCAAAGCTATGATTAAGGTGTATTTGACCCTGCTATTTCCATGTTTGTTGAGTGCACTTTCATAAAAGTAAACCAGATGTAAGTATAAGTTCTTTCACAATGATCTCATCAGGTCTTACGTCACAGAAGGTTTGTTCAACACTACCTAGAAAAATTAAATCATCAAAACCCATTACTATAGTCAGTGTGAAATTATGATGATACTTTATGGATTAAGAAAATTTAGTGGAAAAACAATTCGGTCCTGTACAATGTAAACAACCTTTTTTTTTTTGCATGTTTTCTTGTTAGTCTGTTTGCCTGAAACCTTGTTCATTTTATGACTGTCTGGCCTTCCTTTACTAGCAACGCTGACTCAGGTCAGGAAGTGAGCTTTAATTTTTGCCATAAACATAAACTTTATTTACCTAACTTTTTTATTACTTATTTTTTTCTTCATAATTTTGTTGTCATCCTGGGGATGAGTAATATATCAGTACCCTCATTAGCTCCATTTTTTTCCAGATACATTGTCCACAGACACATTCATGCTTACATGAACACTTTCTTTTATGTTAAGTAACAATATGTCTATATTGTCCTATAAGGAAAAAAAAAAAAAAAAGGAGAAGGAGAATTACAGTAGAGCTTTGTCTAATTTAAGTCTCCAGTTTAATTATGACAGTTTAAGATGCCACTTTTCCCCAGTGTCCCACTCAGTAGCAAACATATCTGAAAGCACACATGTATAACTGTCTCAGCTGCTCCTACCTTCCTAATCTCAACTGTCAGTGAAGGTGGAGTTATTTTAATATACTGAACTGAACTGGAACAGTATAGATCCAGCTGTGTCAACCCAGGAGCTGTCCCATACTATCACAGAGGTGCAAAAGAGGTAACACCTTGAATGGTACCGTAGCATTCACCAGCATTACCATGGGTGGTAAATTTTGGGAAGCTGGGAGAAGTGATTGTTCTGTCTTGAGTTCAGTATCACCTGAAAAAAATCCTATGCAATAATAGTCATACAGTACTGAAAGAGAAGGTCTCTTAAAGAAAAGCGCTTCTACAAAACATACAGTGGTGGAAAAAAGTTAATAAACAGATAATTATGAAGTACACAAGGATAATCTGCCTGTTTTCAGGATAGACTGAGTACCCAAATCTAACTGAGATCTCTGCTAAAAGTCCCGGGTATTTTCTTCCAATGCACCTGCTGGTTACATGCTGGCCATCTTCAGATCTGTAACATGGTCAGCACAGCCACAGTCAATTCACAGTTACATTTTAAGTTTCACATTTCTTTTATATCCAGGTTTTACTGATGTTTCTTCTCTGAAATTAACAGGTGCCACATCTAGACTTCATAAAAGCACCTACAGCTTGAGAGAAGGAGTAAAAAATTTCCTGTGTGTGAGCATTACAACCCAGACTCTGATATATAAATGCCATTGACTGATGCTATATTGTCTCAAAATATCCTACAGGTTATATGGCTACATACCCTCACCTGGAACTCACTGGCTGTGCTAAGAGAGTCCTTGCGGGAGTATTCTCCTGCATCTCTTGCAGAACAGTGATTTTGAATTCACAGTCGTCTCCTACAACATTGATGACAGGCATTTGGATTAATGAAATGAAAGTAGAATCTAGTTACTTTTCATGATGCAATCAATTTCTAGAAGGAGTTGTTATATAAAGGTATTTCAAAGCCCTAGTTGTCCTTCAGTAAGGACAGTGTTTCTTCACCCTTTACCCTACTCTAGTGGTTCTTATCCATGTTTCTCTCACATGCCTACCTTGATGATTCCTTTCATGTCCAGATAAAGAATATGCATCTAACCAAGCTGGAATGTTCAAGGAATTCTAAACCATAAATACTATATTAAGAAGAAAGTATATTGCAGTCATTCCTAGAGTAATCAGATTCTGCAAAACTGTTTATTATCAGGGGTGTACTCTGCATTAATTTTTACAGCTTGTGACCTTGTGGTAAATCATAAAGTCTTCTTGTGTGCCAGGCTTTTGGTGTGAGTCACAGCCTGAACCTCCACAATCTTTCTGATTTACAATAAAAATCACTTTTTAGAGGAACAGAAAACACCAGCATCCTCTCAGCACCGACAGAGGAGTATACAATGAGCTTCTTTGAAGAAAAAAAAAAATAATTCCTCATAATTTTGGGGGTTTTGACGCTGTGGTTAGAATATTAAATAATGAAGGTTATGTTAGGTGTTGCCAGAAATTTAAGAACCTCATAATTATTTTTTTATACTGGAAAAATCAGATTTTTTGCATAAGAAAATGGGCAAGCTTATTTTTCTTTGTCAAGTAGGGCAGTCTTTTTTCTTTTTCCCTCTCCCTACCCCCCTTGAGGTTCTTCCAGCCAGTTTGCTGTTATTCTTCACACAAAACAGCATCAAACATAGCATTCAAAGAAAGGAAGCAGCGAAAGATAAATTGCTGAAAATAAAGCCTGCTACTGGAAAATATGCTTTCAAAGTTTCTGCAACACTGTAAAGTCTATTTTTCCCCAGGGATGTGAGACTCTGAAAAACACAATATGGACAAACCTGTCTAGAGATTAATCTTTTTCAAAGCTACTGCATACAAAAGTATTTCTTCAAAAAGGTCACCCATTCTTAAAAAGATAATCCTTTTAGAATCACTATGTAGCTGATAGTGGTCATTTCTTCATTAAGATTTACTTGCAGTTTATGTTTATACATATATTTACACAAATTTTACTCCAAACAACTTTCTCATTAGAAAAAGACCCTAATTTTGTTTATTTCCTTAAAAAAAATCATCTGTTCCACAGGAATACCAACAGCCCATGAACTTCTTCCTTTTTACTCTTTTGTGTGGTACAGTATCCTTGAATTTCATTCTGATGTTAATTTCTTTATGAATACTGAAATTGCACCGCCATCCCAGCACTCTTTATATATACCCTGTCACTATTAATAAGGTACCTCTGGGAGTATTATTGTATTCTAGTGGAATTACACCGTCATTTAAGGGGGATAGTAACACAATTTTTGTCATGAGCATAGTTTGTGCATATGAAGGAACTCTAATCTCAGCCTGGTACTTTTAGCAGACAAAACTGACTTGACAAAAGATTTTCAAGTGGTCATAGTTCATATTTTCTCCTTGAGTCAAAATGTGGGTTTTTATTAAAAAAAAAAGGGGGGGGGGGGGGGAAAAAGAGGGAAAAAAAACCACCCTTCCCTATACGGTTAAGG
>JANHFX010004545.1:20134-35730 GCA_027560015.1 Chloroceryle amazona
TAGAAAAAAAGTTTTGACTGGGTCTTCTTTCATCTTTTCTCCTGTGACAAAACTCTGGTTCTCAATTAAAGAAAAAATGGGCTTGGGGGTGATAAAAAGAGTGAAAAAAATCCATCCTTCTCATATCGGTTAACGTGTATTTTTTACTTTATTTTATGGTTGAATTGAAGAAAAAGCAATTATTTCAGAGGTTTTCTCGTGTGCTATTGCATTTGCAGGGCTGGGATCTCGGTGGCCTTGCTGCATCTGTGTTTACATTTCTCCAGTGACTGGTCACAGTCCTGAACCAGAGCATTTCAGCCTCTTTCAAAACCAGTCCTGGTAGAGTTTAACCAAACCCTGTGTCACTGAGATTGGTTGCTCCCAGGAGTCAATCCTGCTCAATTTCTACCTTCCACTGACATTTTGACATAAACAGGCAGACTACCCTTCTCTGGTGTGGAAATAGGAGGGCTGAAAAGAGTGTGAATTCAAATGTCTCTCAATAAATTGCTCTGAGGCCTCCACTATTAATTTCTGTCACTAGACAGTAAAATGGCAATGGCTGCTCAAAATTCTTCCAAAAATAACACTTCCTGTGACAGGGCAGTCCACACTACACTGACAGATTGGAATCGGTCTTGCTTAATTGGCTATTGAGTGCTATCTAAAATTATACATCTGGTGTTGAACAGGGGTATTGTTCTCACTCCACGTTATGATGCTAAGCCCCACATAAATGACAAAGAAGGGATCATGCCCACGTATCTGATCACTAGAGCAGATGGGCTTTTGTAGCCTGCCTCTGGCAGGATTTGTCTTTTGTGAAAGAATTTCCATACATTCCTTCTCTGAGCCCTTCCCATTGGTTTCGGCTCTCAAAGTGGTGTGACATGACCTGTAAGTCTGATTTTGTACATGAGATTGACTTGGAAGCTGACAAATGGAGACGGCTGAAAGTGTTCTTAGGATACAAGTGTCAAATTATTTTTATCTTTTTCTGTGGCCTTTGGATTCCCATAAAGAAGATAAATGAGGTAGGACCTGAAGACAGAAAATAGCTTGGTTTGGAAAGCGATGGACAAACAGCAGCCATTCACATAAATGGAGAATGCAGCCATAGCTGTAATCCTTCCCACACAGACTTTAAACAGAAAACAAGACAATGCTGATTGTACTCTCTTCCTGGCCAGGTTTTATATAGAGAGAAGACCCACCTTGCAAGCTGAACAGCAAACATGACTGGCAGTGGTTTTAGGATGCATACTGAAATGTGCAAGATTAATGCTGCAAAGTCACAAGAACTAATGAACTAAACTATTTAAGTAGTGCTTATCATCAAAGTGCTTATTAAATAGACCGGATTACAGAATTTGAGGATTGCAGTACAAGTGGTCTAAAGCTCAGTGGATAAGTCCAAGGAAGATCATTAGACAAAATAGCTACATTTATGTGCAGCATAGCGCTTACTTTGGGATCATGAAGAAATCCACTAAGTGCCCCAATTAACCCACATGTACAATAATTACTGTAAATTACTGTAATCCATTATCAGTGTTTGTAAAATGAGCCTTCAGATTAAAACACAAGTAACTATCAAATGCATCCATCATTCACTGTGGTTGCTTCAAGTCTACTAATAGAGGCTGAGATGTCTGTGAAGGCCTTGGAGCCATAAGCAGCCCCACAACACAAGTGCTTTATTCTGACTTGGGAAATCCACCCTGCTGAGGACTCATATGTTAGAAAAACATCTCAGCAGGATTAATCCCTCAATTAGCTTGGGAGTAGCAGTGCTGCGTTACTTGTTTGGGTCTATATTGCAGTGTGTCTATAGATTTACCTACTTTTGTGACACTACCTTGAGAAGTTTGTTCACATGCTGCACCAGATGGTATATATATGCTCTTTATAATCTTTTTCTAAGGCTAGGTTAGCATTCTGCGTCATTTTTAAGCAACAGGCTGTGAATTAGATCATAATTTTGGACATGTGCCCATCCAGACCATGAAACTGGGTGCTATATGGAGGATTTGTTCTCTCTAAAATTCCAGCAATTAGTAGCAGGTTGCTAATTATAAAGGAAGCAAGTGACCTTCCTTCTTAGCATAAAAGTTTAAGATTGCTTTGTGGGACTGCAAGAGGAAAAAAGAACTTGTGCCAGATATGATAAAAGTACAAAGCTAGTCAATTAAACAGGTCCGTTCTCTATTCTTTCTGTGGAGCAGTTGGCTTACTCTTGCAGAAGGCTAATGACAGGTGATGCAAGTGAAGAAATACAATGTCTGGAAATGTTTGTTAGATTGAGGCATGCAGTTAATATCTGCAAAATGGAACTGACATTTACATGATTTCTCTTTAACATCCATATTTTTTTAATAGACTTTCCTGCAAGGGCTCTTTCACATTGATTCCTGCAGCAGTGCCATTTGTCAATTGCTGTTAAAAATGTTGTGACACCGTGTGAAAATCTTCCAGGAACGTTCTTGGGAGACACAATTTTGTTTGTTTTCCAGGTACCTCTCCCAACCTGTTTCAGGGTTAGAGATGCTTGTATGGAAATGAGACTTCCTCTTTAGGGGTCTATTTTCTTAAATATTTTGTCCCTCAATGAATTCCCTAATTTGAAAATGCAGAGGTCATTGTCACACATGCAAACGAGGTGACTTCATAGGCAAATAGCTGCGGCAGTTACCAGCATGTGCAATTACATAATTTGCACCTACAATCATGGTGATTATACAGCCCAGCTAGGCATGTAATTGTTCATATACAGTGAATATGCAATTATGTACTTGAGTGATAAAGGATTCTCCCTTTGGAGTTAGTCTTCTCCTGTTGCTTACTGTGCACACAGATTAATACTTATATATCCCTGGTGAGTAAAGAACATGGTGACTGCTTATAATCTTATAGTTATCTCCTTTAAAAATTATGAAGTAGCTGAGAAATCACATAATATGACACAAACTTATCATATCCTAGGACAATTAAGTTTGGTGATTTCAGGTGAAAACCAATTAGTAGTAGCTTAGAAACTCAAGCAATAATTGCCTTAACTTCATATGCACTTCTAAAATTAAAAAAAAAAAATATGAAGATACAGACAATACACCAATGGGTTTCTTGTGTTTTAAATCATACAGTGCAATCAACTAAAATTTTGAGAATCTTAGTTAGAAAATATTATTTTCATGAAATAGAAATGATGTCACAGCAGCAGTAATTTAAAAAATGTGACAGCGAGGAATTGTGCCTTTTACAAGAATTCTGTGGAAGTTTCCAGTGCCCCAAAGATCAACCCTGCATTTTACAGAATCGCAAAGGTTTTGATGGGATGATGAGAAAGAATCCTATGTCCAGAAGGCATAGCAAGGATATAGTGTTTGATTTTATGCAAAATCTCCCTTTTGTTCCTGGAAAACAGGAAACATGGAGCAGGCTTTCACTGCTAAACTACTGTTCCTTATTACATTACTTAAATTTACTAACAAGTGGGGACAATAAAGACACTTTTGTTACAAATGGACTAGACAGAGTAGAATGTGAATTTGACATGAGGAAATGAAAGAAGCTTAGTTTGAAGCTGCGAAGATAATCAGTCTTGCTGTTTATTCCTGCTTCTGAAAGATAAAGGAGCCAGATAGCATTCCATTTCTCATGTGTCTGTAGATAAAAGTTTGATGTTAACTTTGGATCTAAGAATTAAAGAGTGGATATGCTTACAGATCTTTAAATATCCAATCTGAATTTGTACCTCTATGATATGTTAAAACATGCAGGTGAGCAGATGATATTTTCTACAAACTTCTGTAAACAAATTAAATTAAAAGTGTTCATTCTGGCCATGACCATGGCAAGCTTATTTCCTTAGTACAGAAATGTCAAAAGAAGAAACTACATCTAAGACCATTAAATCACTAATTTAAAGGTGTTGCCTGGTGTTGATTGACAAGCATTCACATCATCTGTCCAGATGCTTAGTGCTAACTTTGAGATCCTAGTTTAATAATTCTTGGCTTTACTAGAGTTTCAGGAAGACAGCTATCTTGCTGGACATAGAGAATGACATCATATTCTGCTTATCATTCAGGCTTTCTCTCACTGGGCCTCTCTCAGCCCTTATGGAGGATGCAAAACCATTCCTCAGTTTTGATGAGCCCTGATCTTTGTTCTGCAGTAGTCTGGATGAAATAAAATGAGATAAACAGAATTACTACCCTAAAAAACAATCTTTGTAGAAGAAAGGAAGAATCTTTATGTGGAGAGCCAAGAAGACTACGAGATCTCAGCTCAAGTTTTTAACTGCTGTCTTCCTCCTAAATCCTCCTGGTAAACAAGGCTACATCACTTTTCTCCTCCAGTCTACCCTTACTCATGGTGAAAATTGCCTGAGAGTGCACTGGGTCAGCTCTCACTTCTGACACAACTCAGACCAAAGTCAATTGTCACAGTACTTAAACAGTTATTTTTTAACAACCGTTTCAGGATTTAATGTCTCCATATAGGGGAAAAAAAAAAAAAAAGACATTAGAATTCATTATTTCTAATATCCTATTGGATAGCCCACAAGCAAAACATCTGATGCCTTTTGGTGTGAATTGTAATAGCAAAGAGTCTGGTGGGAATAGGTTCATTGCACTGTTTTATTCATAACTGTCTAAGATCTTCCCCACCACAAAACAGAAAACAACTCAGGAGTCATTTCACAACTCAGGAGTCATTTCAGTTCTTAGAACTAATCTTAGACCCAAATAACCAAAGAAAGGTGTTAGGTATTATATGCTGTAAAAAAGCTACCAGTTTTACCACCATTATTAGAGCTGCAAGTTCAGTTTCTGCAATGAGATGTTGCAGTGAGTAAGAAAACCATAATGGGCATATTGGCACATCTCTGCTACTGCTGTAATTAAGCCAATCAAAAGAAATACTTGCCAAGTGTTTCTCTCTTTAAAAAATATCATTACATTGGACCTTCTACTGGCTTTTAGGCTTTTCATCATGTTTAAAGAAAGCTGGGCTGGACTACTTAGGCTAACAGTGGGGCTGGACTACTTAGGCTAACAGACTACTTAGGCTAACAGTGGTGATGCTTTCAGGGATGAGGAGGACTAGGAGGAAGGGAGACAACTGTGCACCTACAAAAACAACTGAATGACAAATGCTCCTTGAACCATTTCATTCATTGCAATCCTAATGAAAATGAAAGTTAACTCTTTCTGCTTCTAAAGAATATTTGAATGTATTATTCTACATTATCTTATAGAAATAGATATACATATATACACACCCCTTAAATATACATATATACTAGAGAACATGTTAAATTATAATTTAGTGTCTTGCATGCTGTTTCATGTTCACAAGTGAAAATAGCTTAGATAAGTCTTCATAGAAAATAGCTATGTTTTACCTAGTTCAATTCTATAGAGATTTGTTTTATGTGTTTATTTATCATATATTTACAAATTCTATCTTTACAGTTTTTAAAATGAAAGCTGAGGATGAAATCCAAACCTGATTCAAGTTTACAGGACTCTAACAAGTGCATGTACAATTTTGCCTCATGTGACTAATTTCTCAACAGTAGAAATTAAAGCTACTGCCTAACATAGCTCAGTATGAAATGAAGTTTGACCATTTTGAAAATGGTCAAAAAACCCAAAAAACAATCTTGCATCAAGGGATTTTGTGCATTGCATTAATGTTCATAAGCATCTATGCCTTGTTTTCAACTTATTTTTATTGTTTTACCAAAACTGATACCTTTACTATTTTTAAGTTTGTAGGGTTTTACAAGTATATTCACAGGCACAGAGCAGAGAGGAAAGATTGTATTCATAAGACCCAACATGGGGAATGATATCCAGTTTATCTCCCATGTGCAGTAGACAAGCTTCCTCTTCAACAGATGTCCTTGCTGGGAGCTACGAATTTGCCGTCTCCAGCAGCGGTATCTGTGCAGAACAAAGTAAGGTTTGGCGAGACCTTAAGCCATTAAAAACACCACCAGAACTCTTGGTGGTGCATGCAATTTATTTCCTCTCCGTTTCCTCTCTCCTGTTTTCCTCTAAATTCCTCTGCTTTTTTCCTTCCTCTTTCTTTCTGTCATCAGTTCATGCGAACACCAATAGCTGTTTCTGGAAAATGTGTTTTCAGTACCTATAGGGAGAGGCCTCTCGTCTCCCAGAAGGAATCTCTATTACATTGCGCAGTCTCCTATAAGAATTTGCCTCTATGTTTTTCAATACCAGATTCTTATTTCTGTGCTTCTCTTTCTTCTCTCTGATTAGCTTTTTCCAATATTCCTAAATACTTCCAGCCAACTCCCCAGTCATACTCCCCAGTATGCTGTTTTCTGCAGCATTTCCAGGTCAAGGTTTCAATGAAAATGGGTTCACATGAATTGGTTTAAATGCCACAATGTCAGTGAGAACCACAGAACGATACAAGGTGAGAGCCCTAAGTGAAGCACTACCCTTCTCGAAAAAAGAAAAGCAAGATTAAACACAATTTTTATCTAAATACTGCCAGCATGAGAATGGTTTCACTTACTAATTATAAAATGACTCCAGAGCACTCTACAAATCTTCAGACTACACAAGTGTCAGGTATACACCTTAAAGCTTATTGCTCCTTGGCTCCTCTGCGAGGATTGATAACAACCACATTATGTTTGTTGTAATGCATCCCTCTGCTTACAAAAATGTGGACTGATACCATCTGGTTACATTGTACAGATGTATTAAAAGATATATTCCTGTATTTGGATAACCTAAATGCAAAAGCTATCTAAATGTATTATCCACTGTTTAGAAATTTTATACACAAGATATCAGCATGACAAAAGGATTATCATGCAGTTGCATCTGATTTTCTCTTTGGAAGTTGTGTATCTCTAATCATATCAGAAGCCTATAACTGGAGATGACCTACGAAGTCAGGACTGTATGTATAGCACCTTAGAAGCATGAGGAAAACATGCAGATTGTAATTAAAGCTTTCTGTTCTACTCTGAAAGGTATTAACATGTTGTGTGTAGGTGTATTTATTACGTGTTGCAAGCAGACTGAAGCTTCTTGACAAGAAGTTCCCCATCATAATCAGTACAAACTAGTATTTTTCACAAGGTGGTGGAAAAAAAAAATCACATATTTGTATTTTCCTCTAATTTTAGTGTCAGTGAGGACAAGAAAAGTAAGGAAGTTGCAGGCAACGTATTTACTTTCCTCTGACTCCTTTGTTTATAATGGGTTTATCTTTGCTATTTAGGTGAGTCAGGTCTAAAATTCATTGGTACATGAAAAATGAATAAAAGCAAAAGAAATTCCCCTGCCCTAAGTAAATTATAGACTAATCTCCTAGGGTTTATCAGAAATATATGTAGCTTTTAGGTTAAGAGTCTTGATGTTACCTTTTCTTATTTGAATGCACAGCACATGATGAACTTTGCATACATGTCAAGAAGAGGCTTTAAACATGTTCATCTACTCCAAGACACATTTGTGTTTTATCCCTGTTTCTGAGTAATTCTATTCCAGATTTTTTCTATAATCTCTTCTACTACAAATTTTTGCAGTTAAATGTCTATCTTCACATATTTTGATTAATATGGGAGGTGGATCTTCTGTAACAGTGAGAGATTTGTATTATACCTATGTCCTTTTTCTGTTTTGCAGTGCAACAAACCTAAAAAATGCAAAGTCAAACAAAAACTCCTTCAGCTCTCCCACAGATCTTTTCCTAATGTATCTCAGGGGAAGGTCTTGATTTTTCCAGTCTCTCAACTCCTCTTCCTGTACTGTCTGCTTATAACCTAACTTTCTTCTTTAACTGGAAAAGATTAGCTTCTTCTTCAGCTATTCATACTTTCAGAAGTGAATACAGTTTATCTTACATCCTTAGTGCAAATGTACAGGATTTGACAATCTGTACTGTTAGTTGAATATTCCCCCCCTCACTTTATCCTGAGCTTTGACAATGGAAGTCCTGTTGTGCAATGACTCACATACTAGCATATCCATAAACTTCCTCTTGTAAAGACTGTTGTAAACAGGTGTCAATAGAAGCAACACTAGACATTCTCTTTTTTTCCTTTTTATGTCTACATAATTATAATAATAAAAAAAAAAAGGAGTGGGGATCAGAACAGTAAGAACTTAAACATCACTTTGCTTTGCTTTTGCTTTTGCAAGCTGTCTGTGTCAGAGCCTCTCCACCTCCTGCCCCCACTCCATCTGTTTGACTTTCTACCCTCTGAATGTCTGGATGTGGATGTGAGTCTTCACTTAGCTCATTGCAGAACAGAGGCCCAAATGCCTGAGAGAGAAAAGGAAAAACCTTGGCAGATTGCTAACATATCAAGTGTTAATGAATACAGTTCTTTAATTAGAAATGTCTGCAAGAACTGAGTAATAGGATCCTTTGAAAATGTGACAGTTTTTAATTTCTTTTGTTAGTAGAGTTTATACTTTTCTGAATTAGAGCTTTTATCAAACTGGCATCAGACTTTAGGAATGACAATAATACTTGAAATACAAATAGTTTCTTTTGAAATCACTAGCTAAGCTAATATTTCATTGAAATTCTGAGTTTCTGGAGTTTATTAGGTTAATAGATATAATTTAAGAACTTTTTTTTTCTCCTTGTTTTCTTTCACTGTTTAACAAAAAAAATTGAATGAACATAAGATTGAGTGGAATTTGCTATCTAATTTTCAGAAACATCCTGACTTTTTCTCATTTAATTTCAAATGTAATACCTCCCCAGATGGTAGACTTTGTAATTCATGGCACCAGTTCAAAAAGGTATATTAACTGCCTCTAAACTGCTCAGCATCAAGAATTTACTGGACTTAATTGTGAATTGGGTTAATATTAATTAAAATAAGTCCCTTCCTCAAAGTGAAGTTTCAGGAGTTGCAGATAGTTTTACTTATGTGTGTTCACCTCCATTTTATATCAATCCCTCCAAGAATAGAACAGAATGCTCAAGACTCGGAGCAGCACATAAACACTGCATGTCCCTTGAAGTCCTCTAAAGGACACTGAAAGGCATGATTTCTTTCATTCTTGGCCAAACAGTGATAGACAAACAGGTAAAAAGGCAAGGATAAAAATGCCATTTACTCACTGTAGCAGCAGGAAATCAAGCAAAGAAAATAAACAAAGTTTGAATTCTGGGCCTTTAACCTGCTAGTCAGACAGTTTTCTACAGTTTCATTCTGTGCACATTTGTGTGCTGGTAAATGATGAAGGGGAGGTAGAGGAACTAAAGGCTTGTGGGATCCCTGGGACTCCCACAGCTACAAGTACAGCTGTACAAACACACGCAAGCTTTGTTAAGGTAGAGTGGGCAATAGGCTGAAACTGCTGAGCCAATCTGATCTATAAATCCCTTGCAAAAGCTCTGCCTGAGAGAAAGCCAGAAGTTATGTGTAAATGTTTTACCCAGCCAATTGGTTTTGGTCCTCTTCTGTATATACATAAAACTTCTAACATCCTCCTAGTTAGATAATTTTTTAAGTATGTCCTTTAAGCATCCTGATGAATTGATGATTACCTGGGGTGGGGGGAGAAAGGGGAGGGATCAGTGGGTGAATGGAGGAACTAATAACTCACAAACTCATTCAAATGAATGTAGAGTTTTAAAGGATACGTGATATATCACACAAGCTGATGTAGAGCTAATGGCTAGATGAAGTCTATAAAAAAGAGAATGAGACATCCAGCAGTTTGTTTTGCGGGGAAGGATGATAGGAATTGGTCACATTAATAACAGGAAAATTAGATTAATTATTCCAAATTGGACTGATACAGCCTCTTGCCTCCCTCCTACCCCCACCAGTGTCCCTCAGTAGATCTCCCACTGCTCATTTGCAGATACAATCTCATGGGAGGACACAGCATCACAACCCTGCATTGTCACAAGTGTATGTGGACAAGCCACAACAGAAATAGTCCACAACAACACCACGCAAGTCACAAAACCATCAGCACCCTTCATGAAATAAAGAAAAATAGGGGTTCTTTCTCAGACCCTTTTTTCCCTTTCCAAACATTTCTGAACTCTGTGTGACCTCCTTTACGACTGAATCTAAACACCTTCAAATATGCAGCAAATTTAGGCAGTAGAAAGCAGAATAGCACATTGCAAAATTAAGAAAGCTAAAGGAAGTAATGAGAACTGAATAGCAAAGCTAAAGATGAAAATTAGGCAGCTTAAACCAGAGAAAGTTTAAATAAAATGTATGGATTGGAGTATTAAATGTAGTGTGAACTGTGCAACCTGCCCCCATTTTCTTCCCCTTCGATATCCTTCCCACCACCTAAAAAGCAGTTAAGCTACAGGGGGATAATATCACACTTGGGATTTATGAAACAAAATCAGTGAGAGCAATGGGAGTAACGTCACTCCTATAAATAATCAAAATCCACCAATTACAGGGAGGTGTTAATCCTCATCAGACCTGTTTGCTGCTGTGGCAGCTCTGAAAGTGTTAGAGGACCAGCTTTTCTCACAGCATTTGGAGGAGTGTTTCCACCCATCCTTCTCTAAAAGAAGTTCGAAGAGTAAGAGGGAAAGAAAAAGTGAACAGCAATGTGCCGTTGTGTCCAGGAAGGCCAATGGTATCCTGGACTGCATAAAGATGAGTGTGACCAGCAAGTCCAGGGAGGTTCTCCTCTCCATCTGCTCTGCACTAGTGAGACCACATCTGGAGTATTGTGTTCAGTTCTGGTCTCCTTAGTTCAAGAGAGACAGGGAAATACTAGAGAGAATCCAATGGAGAGCTACAAGCATGATGAAGGGACTAGAACTTCTCTCTTATGAGGAAAGGCTGAGAGACATGGAGCTGTTTAGCTTGTAAAAGAGAAGCCTGAGAGGGAATCTTATTAAGATTTACAAATACCTGAAGGGTGAGTGTCAAGTAGAAGGGACCAGTCTCTTTGCAGTTGTGACCTGTGATAGGACAAGAGGTAATGGTAGAAAGGTGAAACACAGGATGTTCCACCTCAACGTGAGGAGAAACTTCTTTACTGTGAGGGTGACAGAGCACTGGAACAGGCTGCCCAGAGAGGTTGTGGAGTCTCATTCTCTAGAGACTTTCAAGACCCACCTGGATCTGTTCCTCTGTGGCATGACCTGGAGGTTCCTGATTTGGCAGGGGTGTTGGACTCAATGATCTCCAGAGGTCCCTTCCAACCCCTACCATTCTATGACTCTATGGTTCTCAAAAGCTGGTTTTGCTTCCCTGAAGATGGACCATTTTCTGCTATGGCACTGAGAAAAAAAACAGAGGCAAGAGATGGGAGACAAGAAGGACTAACCCTGCCAGGGCTGCCAGCAGCACTTGGACCAGGGGCCTGAGCTCTTGCTTAGGCAAAGTAGGCAGTGAGGCTGTGGTCATTTTGTCACTGTAATCTGTCTCTGGATAAAGGCTGGAGCCTGTGTCCTGTATTGGTCCTGCAGAGATCGGTGTCCTCTAGAACCATCTACAGTTAGACAGGGCGTAAAAGGCAGCATTGTCTCTGCAGCAGCTACTGAGAGGTGCCTTTGGAATTTCTGCAGAGCAAAGACATTCCTGGGTTCACAGGTACAATGTACAAATTAACAACAGGCGTGTTCAGAGAGGCTTTTGGAAATACCCAAAACACAACAGGACGCAGCTCCAAGCAAGCTGCTCTAGCTGGCTTTGTGCTGCACAGGAGGGTGGATGAGGCCATCTCCAGAGGTGCCAGCCAGCCTCAGCCCTGCTGTGAACCTGTCACTCTGTGAACAGAAAACTGTGTTTGCTTGGGCTTGGCACACTGCATCAAGAGTGATGGTGCTTCAAAACTAAATAGGGGTACAAAACCAGCACCACTCTTTTTCACTATAGGGCGAGGTTTCTTTACTGCACTACTTTTCTGCACCATCAGTCAGACACCTACCCTGCACATGGACCTGCCCAGTGTTGCAGTTTACCTGGGGCCAGCAGGAGTTGCTCACACTGGTGGCCATGAGCTGTGGGGTCAGTCAGGCAGGACTGAGGAAGCCTGAGACGTCACCAGCTGTGGCATGGCCTTTTGTTTTTTTGTTAATTTTCCTTTAGAATGGCCATGATATGGTCATAAAGCCCAGCAAAGGGTAATGATAGCAATACTTAAATATTTATAGGGATTTTTTTTTCACTATTTTAGTTTTTGATCACAGAGGAAGTGTCCGCTCCATCAGAACAAGCAATGGAAATTTGTGTAGCATGAAGAGTAGATCATGAAGTGCCAACTGCCCTCTGTCCCAGATCATCCAAGGGATTTTGTTTTATCAAAATACCTTCCTCTGGTCTCTGACCTGCGAGCACTTCAGCAGATGGCATCGAGGCAATCACAGTTGAAACTTTCCAACAAAACTAGTAAATATTGTTCTGCTAATTCCTTTAAAAATGTGCCAAGACACAGGAAGCAAGAAATTAATGACATATTGCAAAATTCCAGTATAATATTTTTATGCTATGTGTAATGTTTTACTGAAGTCTTAGTTTTCTGCTGTGCTAACAAAATCGAAACACGTGAGGAGAAGTAACCCGGTGATAACATTAGAATTTAAGGCCAGATGAAAATCTTAGCTGAAATTTCAGTTTCAGGCCTATAATGATGCTTATACTACCATGACTTCTATTCATCTCTGGAAAGTGTTACCAAATGCTGCCCAACAAAGACATGTTACTTACTGATGGAAATCAGTACTTATTGCTAATCTGAATAAACAAAGGCCAAATGAAAGTGGATTATATTCTTTCCCCATTTACCTTCCTCTGTTTCACTAGAGGTTCAAAAAGTCTTTTTATAATACAAAACAATTTACATCTGGTGGATCTGACCTTGAACTTCATAACTAGGCCAATGAGCTTCCAGAAGGTAAATCTGTTTTCTCAGTCAGAGAAACCAAGGGGTGAAAATTTGGCCCATCCAAAACTAATGCAAAAGTCACTTTGACTTGTCTGGAGCTGGGATTTCATCCAATAAATAGATGTAGCTCTGTTTTAAACTATGAACAGTAGAGATGCACTGGTCTTATCTGTAGCCACTGAATATCCTCACAACATGGGAAATATGTTAGTTACATATGTCACAGCTTTGGTGCAAAATACTTCACTTGTAATCTGTGGTGCGTAGCTTGTGCCTAGTGGAAACTGCTCTAGGTTGAGAAACAAGAGACTTCCTCCAGAAAAAATACACACATTGGTTCCAAATACGGCCACTGAGAGCTTAGGTGAAAATTTTTGTTTTGTAGCCATTAATAATCCTGTGTCTTGATTAGTTCTCATTTGGGAGCTTCCTTGTGGAGGAAAAAGCACTCATATGAATATTCATAGCAAACCTAACTGAAATGGTTTGTAGATTCTATCAAAGGAAAGGTTTGCTGTTTTGTCTCAAAAGAAATCATGAAAATATCTCCTTTGGCAGTGTTTAGCCAGTTGTTGTGAAAAGACAGCTTTTTCTTTTTTCTTTCTTTTTTTTTTTTCTTTTTCAGTCTGAAGCAATATAGCACTATAAATTCTACTGATGAAGAATTTAAAAGAGATTTTTTTTTTTAAATCCCAAAAGTATTTCTTACAAATGAATGACAGAAATTAACCACTGTTTTTTTCCAAAGTGGGGATTTTCTCTTGTTCCTTAACGCTCTTCTTTTGCTACTTTGACACAGTCAGATCTGTCAGCTGGCGTGCTTCATTCTTCTTAAGCAGTTGACTGAAGACAGGAAGTCACTTTGTTTATAGAAATGATCAGTTATACCTCTAGAAGTTCTGTAAAACAAGAGATAGTGAGATGATCATGTGAAAAATATTTTAACATTTTTCAAGGGTCAAATTTCATATAAGAAGTGGTATTTTTCTTGGGGAACTTTAGCTGGACCAAATCACTCAAATTGTTTGAAGTTCTCTCTGAGTTACATGTTCTTGTCTACACAGTTAATCTTCTGTTTGCTTTGATGTTTCACCATGACTAAGCTATATGAGGTCCCAACCATTTTTTAGATGAGTCTGAATGCTAATAAAAGATGAGAATGTAAAATGATGCTTTCAGCTGGAAACTTGTTCAGAAAATATGTTGACTGTAGAAATGAACACTATGTAATTAGTGTATTTATGCAAGTCTTACCTGAAACTACCTTTTTCCAAGTGAGAAGCATAAGTAGCCTGTGTGCCTCTCCTGAATGCCCCCACATTGTTTGTCATTATTATTTTATAAATATTTTTCCAAGACTTAAAATGATATTCAGAATGTTTCATCTTAACTGCTAAAGCTTATAAACTGTGTAAAACATGTCAAAATGCATATCAAATTCTGCCTCTGAGTAGGAGAGAAATGGAAGAAATGTTAATATGCTTACTTAATGATTCTGCTCAAAGATTAACCAAGACCCATTTTGGGATCATACTGCTGATTACTGAGGTGAAAGACAGAGAAAGTTCTATTACAGGTGCCTCTTTACCAGCTTATCACATTCACAACTCTATGGGAAAAAAGCAGAGAAAAACAACAAGTGAAATGTCAGAGGCTTCATTCCCCCTCACTGAGGCATATGAAGTCAAAGAAGCTCCATTGATTTGATATTTGGAAATACTGGGAAAGGTGTGATCTCCCAGTACCCCAGTACAGGGGCTGTGACTGACTGCCTTTTTGTAGGTCTGACTGCTCAGAAAGATGATGCTTGTGCAGGCTTAGCACCAAAACCTGCTACCAGCATTGCCACCTACTTGAGACTTACTCATTTTGCTACCTGTAGCTCTGAAGAAAGCACCTTCAAGAAAGTTGGTTTTCTGAAGTGTGAGAAATTATGACAGAGAGTACAGACCCTTGAGGTTTAGCTTCCAAGAAAAGGATGGTGAATTGACTTAGCAGAATACAAAAATGACAATTAAAATTGTCATTTACCCATCAACAACACAAAAGAGCCAAAATGTGCCACTTGTGGATTCCAAACATACACAGTTTATATTTTGGAATACAACAAATACTTCCTGAAAGACAACACAGATGTTATGAATTATCACTTATATCATTCTAGAGCTGAATAATTCCAGTCATCAGCTTGGACCTCATGGCTCCACATGTGCATATGGACAAGGAAGAACCTATGTCCCAGGTTCCAGCTAGCTTGTAATCCATAGTTTAAAAGAAATGTTATGAAGAAAAGGAATAGAATACATTTATGAAAACATTTCATGATTAGCTCCTACTTTGCCTCTGATGACACTTGTGTCAAAGAGATGGCATTAGTTTGAGTACCCTATTTTTATGACACTAGTGTTAGTCCAAAGTAAAATAAGGATACTCCAGTTGATTGCTGTATTTCTGATTGACTGTTAATGGTAAAATTAGTAAGCTCAGAACTATTTCTGAAACCAACCTTTGACTAACTGGCTCACAGTATTTCCAACTGCTGCTCCAAGATGTTTTTAATTCAGCAAAGCCTTTGATACTGTCTCCCATAATATACTCCTGGAAAAGCTGGCAGCCCATGTCTGGGACAGGGGCACTCTGTGCTGGGTAAGGAACTGGCTGGAGGGCCAGGCCCAGAGAGTGCTGGTGAACGGGGCTGCATCCAGCTGGCGGCCGGTCACTAGTGGTGTC
>JANHFX010004545.1:35830-59345 GCA_027560015.1 Chloroceryle amazona
TGGATCAGGGGTTGGACTTGATGATCTTGGAGGTCTTTTCCAACCCAATCTATTCTATGATTCTATGATTCTATGATAATTGGCTTTTCCACCGTGTTTCAAAGTGTTAAACTATCTGTTATGATTTATTGGCAGCTTTTAAAAGTACTCCATGTACATAGGCAAAGATTACAGCATAAATTAATAATACTTATGTATTTACTCTGCCACTTAAATGCTACAGTCTTTATGTCAGCCACATTATTTATGAAGTACTTTGCTCAAAATGGCCTAGGAATTATATCTTATATTCCTATGTCATGAGTTAAGGACTTAAGAACTGACTGAAATAGCAACTAGTCTCTTCAGTTCTTTGGACTGTACGCATCGTGATCTCAAGGTCTATCCCCATGAAGCAGAAGATTTTAAATATCTGGATGAGAGGTAAAATATTTTTAAAAAGTTGAACTAAGCATAGGAGAAGAAATCAGGGAGATAATGTATAAATTTAATATTTAGACTCCTTGTTTGGAATAATGTTTTCTGATGAAGCAATGGATAGAGTAATCTTTCTTGGAACAGATGGTAAACATGAGTGCCAAAAGGCAATTCCTCTGTGTTTAATTTTTCAGTACAGTCATTCACTATTAAAAAACACAACACTGATCAATTACCTAAAATTATGTGTGAAGACTCAGATCCAGAGCATCAAATATGAGATTGCAACACAGCTGTTGGGGCAGTGGGGTCCTCCTGGAGCTCACCATCAGTGCAGTTATGAGGTACAGACCAGGCCAGTCTGAGCCTTGCCCTGGGATGCCCTGGCTGGAGCTTCAGTGGCTTGCTTTCACTGTCACAGTTCACCTGAGTTAGTAAGGATGGTTCCAGATGCAGATGTGTGCATGATTTCCTAGCAGAGACTCCACTGAGCAGACACAAGAATCAGTGCAAGTCTGTTTCCAATGCTCATGCCAGAAAGGACAGGATAACTGTATATTCTTTCTAAACTGCAGCAAGGTTTGGGTTTTTTGTTTTGTTTTGTTTTGTTTTGTTTTGTTTTCCAAATGTAGTATGTTGTTTTACTATATAGCATTCAGATCAGTTGTGTTGCAGCACTCCTACCACAGTGCCCAGTGCCTTCTTTCATTACTTGAGTTTCAACAATATAGTTGTGTTCATTCATTTTGCACTTGGTGCCTCTCACATGCCCATTTTAACATAGTCAGAACTGTACCTCTGACCTAAGGATCATAGAAAAAAAAAATGTTATGGGCAGTTCCATTCACTGACATGTATCTATAAGTAGCCCAAAGATTTTACAGGTGAATGTGAGAGCTTTCATGTGTTTTGATTCTGCAAAGTACAAGTTCTTGAACAAGAGCAGAACTGTATGTTCTTGCATTTCCAGAAAAACATGTAGGAGACATTTAGTCCAGGACAAACTTTCATTTTACTTTTATTTTGTGTATTTCTGTCTGCCTAATGCCCCCTTTGCATCCCAAGCACTCTTTAAGAAATCCCAGAATTTTGTTGCATAAAATCAAAAGGTTCAATATCTGTACTGTGCTACAGGACAGCAAGAGAAATCTAAGTCATCATCAGTATGCTAGACCTGTAAATAGTGCAGCAAAAATGCTGAGAGGATGGGCTGAAATAGCCATGCCCTTTATTAAAGAAGAACAAGGTTTTTAACAGATTGGTTTTTACTCAGTGGAGTTAGTCCCACTCCTGGAGATACCCAGCCACGCTGTGCCTGTGTGCTGAGCTCTACTGAGGTCCTGGAGTGTTGCTGCACCCAATGGAATGTAAATGACCAGACTGGTACCAAAGATGCTGCTGACCTGGGAGTGAGTATCGACGAAGGACAGTAGCCAGTCTAAGAGGGAAAAGGAAACTCTTCAAACTACAAAAATTTTCAGCCCAGGAGATTTTTTGAGGACAATTCAGTTTATCTTTTTGGAATGCCCCCATGTGTCCAAATAATCTAGACTTTACAAAGACATCTGAACTCCTTGTTGCTTATATCAATGTTAAGACAATATCTTCCTTGGAAATTCTGCTGGGGTAAAATCAAGTGAAGACTAATGTAGAAAACACAGTTTAAAGGTACCTATGAAGGTCATGTACTCCATTGTCCTCTCTTACTGCAACTGCCTGGAATCCAGTGTTAATCCTGACAGCAGTCTGTAACCACAGAACTACTAAAATACCAGATGAGCGTAGTTTCTGAATCATAGTGGGTAAAATAATAAATCTAACTCTATACCAAAACTCGGGAATAATTATGATGTGAAAAAAAGAAAAACTAGAACCTGTTCTTCGTTTTTCATATATGAGACCAGTAACACTGATAAGTAACACTTATGTAAACTATGACACCTGTGGATGCTGGCAATTGTTGGGATTTTTATGAAAGACTCTGATCGAAGAGAAACGTAAATAAAAAGTAATCATAACAGTGGTACCTGGACAGGGATTTATTGTGGGAAGGAATAATTAAACTGGCTACTGGCATTCCTTTATGACATCAGTCTTTCTAGGCCCACACTTAGGTCAGCTATGTGGATATTTGTCTTAAATGTTTTTAGGTATCCACATTCCAAACTTTTTGTAATTTGTCAAGTTTGGGTTTTTTTCATTTTAATTATAGTGGATCTAATTATTTTCAATAAACTACTATTTGGCTTCTTGATGACAATGGTTGATCAAACTAATATTTGAAGTGATGCTCTGGGTCATGACTCTGACAGCCACCTCTTCTGCCCTCCTCACTGGACTGCTTACAGTGCTGAAGACTCCAACCCAACTTTGGCCTACCAGCCTTTCTCCATTACAGCAACATTTCTGAGATATTGTGATGCTTTGTGTGGCAAGATCGTATGGCATCCACAAAGGTCTCCAGGAGTGCCCCTTGAAAAGAGTCCTCCTGTCATATTTCCTGTGGTGGTGGAAGTGTGGACCAATCTAAAATAGGCTTTATGTTAATAGGCTAAAATGGGATGAAGAGAAGGCAAGGAGCTCATCTTTTTGACTGACATAATCTGTCCATCATCTGAGAGGTTTTTCACCAAGTGTGGTGGATTCATTTTTTCAAGAATAATTGTAATTTATAATTGCTTAGTTAGGTGTTGTCACCTAGGTAAACTGAATCTCTCTCACATTGGTGTTAGATGATCAGGATAGTAAAAGGAAGCTACATAGTTTATATTATTTCTTTCAAGAAATAAAGTACACTCTGGTATCAACTTTTACCATGTGTTTCTCTGAATTTTGGTAATCTTCTGCCTATTTATTTCAGGGAGTTATCTAAGTTGAAAGGTGATAAAGATTTACAGATGATTTTTGTAATTGTTTTTACACAGCCACTCTGGAGAGATGTTTTGAAGTATTTTACTGACAAAAAAACAAACAAACAAACAAAACCAACCAAACAAAAAATCACTACCAAGAAAAAACATTCAAAACAAAAGAAACAACAAAACAAAACAAAAACCAAACAAACAAGCAAAAACACCACCAAAAAAAAAAATAAATATTTCCCCTCTGTAATAAAGAGCCTTGGAAGTTATGGAGACCAATAATAAATTAACGTGATCCTACAATATCAGAACTTATAAGAGTGCTATGAAAATGGCATTCTAACTTTTATCAAACTTGACTCAGTGTATTTCTCTTTCCACCACTGGTACTTTGATTGTGTAGAGTGTACCTATATATATATACGTATATGTTCTTTGTTCAAACTTTTTTTCCCTATTAAATTAAATTATAAATCTCTCATATTTCTAAAAAAAAAAATAAAAAAATCAGCATATTGTGTGTTTTTAAATTAGACTTGCTTTCAGCCAATCTTCCATGCTCATGTTGGTGCTGATAAATGTTTTAAGATAAATATTACTAACAGTTTGATTTTGGTTACACAAGCACTTCACTTGTTTAGATATTACAACATTTTATAAAGTGTTTTCCTCACTAAAATACTGAGCTTTTTCATTTTTCCAGCTCGTGGACATGTCTGTTTGAATACTTTTAAACAAATTACATTTCTGAATGAAGTTTCATTTGTTCCACCATTGCACTATTCTGCCTGAAGCTTAAACTAAGCAAAGTGATTTCTGTTTTTCCATGCACATTATACCTCTGATTTTTTCACTCATGTTGAGATTTCCTGGAAGTCTTTCATAGTTACAGTTTCAAAATATGCCAAGTGTAGTAACAAACTGTCTGTAGTTCGTTGGAACAACTCTTAAACTCTTTGAAACTGGTACGTTTGTGATTCTTCATCTCTGTTCATCTGGAGGGAAGAAACAGTAAGAAGGAAATGCCCATTTAGTAAAATGTGATTCCTTTATCTTCCTGTGGATACATCCATCTGCAGCATGACAGGCTTGTGAATGTGGGTGACCTGTGCCTACTTTTGAATTCCTGCAAAGTTATGTTGGCTGCATTGTCAAAAGTTTAAAAATAGTCAGCAGTTCCTATGTAAAATCACTATGGCACTTCACAAGGTAAATCAAGGCAGGATAAAATAAAGTTGAGGTGGATAAATATGGTGGTAAAATGTCTCCTACCACAGAGAAAATCAACAATACCTTTTGTCTGAGGTAATTGGCTAGCACATTTATCATCTTAGCATACCTACACTGCCAAGTTGTTGCGGAAAAGAGTGATTTTGATCACTTGAAGAGTCAAAGTTATTGGCAAAAGTGATTTCAACAAAAATTTTTTCAAGTGCAACTTAAAAAAGGTCAGTGGTAAGTTTAATCCCATTACTTACTACATGGAAGAAATATATAAAGGAAAAATTAGTTAGAATTGATTTAGAATGATTTACACAGAGACTTGAAATGCAAAAAGTTAAGGGAGACCTTCCCGTTGAGTTAGGAGGTTCAGAATGAATCTCCTTGCTTTCTAAACTCCTGATCATGTTTAGGTGCAGCTAGATCCACTCTTAGTCACAGACTTGGTCAATAGTTTATGCCTAATGGAAGGGATACAAGGGGTAAGGGAGACCATGATGTTGAGTTACTATATCAGTTTGTTGGGTAATGAGTGATTATGGATCCTACACAACTCTGAGGTATCAAAAAATTAAGATTTGTTAGCACTATTACTGTAAATCAGAAGATTAGGTTGAATAATCTTTAACAATACTTAATCATCAGGCAATTATCAGAGGGATTTAATAAAATTTGCTATAATTATCATAAATTAAAAAGGCAAGGTTCACCCCAGGCCTTGCAACCAAGTTTCCTAAATCAAATCTCACACACACAAACACACATAGAGACAGATATAGAGGTTAACAGAAGATTTTTCTCTCCTTGCAAGCTGTAGTAAATTATTGGCACCAAATGATCTCTGAAGCCTTGCAAAATCTAATTGTAGTGATTACTCATTGCTCTCAATCATTAGCATTTCTCAGCAGGCAATCTTTGACCCTTTAAAGTTCATTGGCATGTATCAGCAGATGATCTTGGAAATCCTTAAGATTCTATTCTTAGAAGTCCTGGCAAAATCTACTCTTGGAAATCCTCTTGAAATCTACCCTGAGAGGTGTGACAACTCAGGGACAAATACTGATAGCTTAAAAGGTCTTACTCAGGATTGTGAGATGATAGACATTGGTCAGTATACTTCAATTCTGTGCACAATTCTTGTCAGGTGATTCTGTCACCTTCCAGGCTGGGCCATGATCCAGGCAGTAGGAGTTTCAAGTACAGTTTCCAGACAAAAGGAATTTCAGGTACAATTAGGGAGTGTCTTGTCTCAAATCACTGTACTGTAACCTGTACAAGAAAGTACCATATGTCCCAATTCACTGCACTTGTAGCCAAAGCAAGAACACAGTGTTGACTGGTCTTGACATCACAACATGGCCTGGGGTGCCTGCACCACTACAGAGCAGCCTTGCTGACAGAATGGACTGCAGTGCCAGCTTGCAGAGCATCTCAGTGTCCTTCATATAAAGGGACCATGGCTTCAACAAGCAGGGCTCAGTCACAGAGCCCAGTGCTTCCTTAATTCAATCAACACCAAGACTGAAGCTGATCATATTGAAAATATTGAAAATATCATATTTTCAATATGGTCAGCTTAATAATCATAACAATAATATTCCTGTGTGTTTCAATAGTTCACACAAACCTTCCATTTCTTAAAGAAAGATCTCAGTCATTTTGTATGACCATATTCATCAGCCTTTTTCTTCTCTTCGAGATAGATCATTTCCTTCAGATCCAATTGCCAAAAAAAAATCTGTATGCATACAGCAGAGCCATTGCTGGTTAAATCTCCAATATTTTTTCAAGTGTTAAATGTAAGACTTTATGCTTTAGATTTTCATACAGAAAATATACAAAAGCTTTGTGGAAAATGTGTCAGACATGCAGTAAACTATGCTATGCCAAAAGTATGGTACATTTCTTCAGATGGCTTTCCTCAGGGATTTTATTTGCATTGGTTCTGGGCTCTACTAATATTGCTTTGTTAAAATATTTCCTTTTCCACTCTCATTTGACCAGTTGTAGAAATGCTTCTTATTACCTAACATCTTTTTTTATTATCACCTTCACTTGAAGGTCCCATTCCAGCTAACATAATAACAGGATATAGTATCGGGAGATTCATAAAATGCAAGATCACTAATTCTAACACACTGCAGGCAAGTTATATGTATGGCAACATAAAATAGAGTGATACGCAGTATTACAAAAGGTGTCACAGAACTGGGGAATGTGTATATCATGCCATAGGACAAAAGTCATCCTGAGAGATACATATACAGTATGAAAAAGCAGCTCAAAGCACCATCAGAAATAAATCCTGACCTCAGTGCAATTGTTTAATTTAACATTCTGAAGATATGATATCATTTTTACCTAACTGTAAAAGAGTGAGCTTTGAAGTAAGGCTTCAGAAAATACTGAGTCATTTCCTGATTCAAATATAAATTGACTTCCAAAGTTGTCATTGCCTAAATCAGCTCTGGGTGCCACTAATCTGCAAGAAAAACTCCTTATTTTAATAGGTTCACAGGGGAAACAGATAAAGCTATAGGGAAAAAGTATTTATTTGCCATCATAATATTTTTCAAGATCTTTTACATCAAAGCAAGGAAGTGTTAATGCATTTTTGGTTGAGTTGCCTTGACACAGTGCACATTTCTTTACACCAGCTTAATCATTTGGAGCAACATGTAGAAATTTTTACTTAATAATACTTATACTTTGCCATTTTATAATGCCTTCTGCTTAGTGAACACAAGGCACTTTACACAACATATATAAGCACAGAATATCTAACACATATTAAAGGATGATGGTTTTGCCCTATGACTTAGAATCTTCTCCATTTTTAAGGAAGGGAAAAAAACAGACATGCAAGAGCACCAGTACAACACTATCTACTCCTGCAGAAGAGTGATGTTACCTGATGAATAGTTATAAAATTTTAACAGAAGACGAAGATTAAAACTTCCCTTCACTATATAACATTCACAAAGACCTTGTTTAATGTTAATAGAAGTCATTAAGAAGAATGTTTTAAGTCTGTGGTTGTCTGGGCAAAGGTACATGAATATATTTATTGATAAAATATTTTTGTGGTTGCAGTAACTTTCTGTGGATCAGTTCTGCCAAGCTTATGATGTTTTCGTTAAAGCAAGCACTCATCCTATTTCATCAATATTTCTCACTCAGTCATGCAACGGTCCTTATTGTCAGCCTTTCTCTTGTTTTATTTTTACTTTAACTTTTCTGAAATATCCATTGAATTAACTACCTCAGGCCAAGGATGTCCACAAAAACTGACATCTGGAGGAGTACGCCAGGGAAAAAGCATGACACAGCTGTCCTGCCTTTACACCCTTCCTCATGTTTTTGTCCTTGGCCACTGTCAGAAGGAGGATGCTGGTTGGGATGGACCTTTGACCTGCCCCCAAATGGCTATTTTTAAGAATTTCTCTGCTACTAAGCTGACAGTATTCTTAATTCACCGTGACTCTCTCTGCTATTTATTTTCTGAAGGTATACCTATGTACAACTATTTTCAGAGAAGTGTGGACAACATCCATGACTTTTTGTTCAGTCTCCTAGAATGGGATACTTACACTAACCCCAATATCTTGACTCAGAGCATGTGAGAGCTTTGGCCTGAATTTAAAAGAATAAGCAAAGAAAACTTCTTGCTCACAAGGCTATGAAGGAAAGTTTGAAAGTAGGGATCCCCAGGATCCTAAAAGGAAACTTGAATCACAAGAATAGCCTGCATTTCTTAGTATTTTTCAAATTCTTCTAGGTTTTTTTTGTTGTTGGTGGTGGTGCTGGGCTTTTTTTGTCAGTCTTATGATTTTATTGGAATGATTTCAAATACAGAAGGACCAAAACACTGTCTGGAACCCAGATGACAGATTTTCATTGACTTTCTGGATCAAGGGTTCCCAAACTGTACAGGATTATGAGGCCCCAGTAAGTGATCCAATGTTAATGCTCAGCAACATTTTAGGCAGAGCTTTCAATTAAATTCTTGATGGTAGATGTGCTTGGTGTGACATGACAAACTGGGCACTGTGAGAACTAACACTTTAGATATTTTAAGCCAATCTTTAGCTTTGTTATTGACAACAACTGGCAGAAAGATTACAATATTATCCTAAACCGGTGCTACATTCTATGCTATAATCTCTTTTGAGGATTTGCTCTAACATCTTTCATCGTAGTAAAATCCCTGATTCCTGCCTCTTGCAGTTTGCCAGGTTATATATAAATAGCATCTTTCCATACACATCAGGAACTTACAGCATTGTGCTTTGTCTTATCTCTTAGGACAGCAAAAAGAAAAGGCGAAAAAGGCAGGAAATAAAAAACCAATTATATGCTGATTTGCTAATGTTGTTTTTCAGATTAAATGCCACTTTCTGTTACAAAAACTGCAGCAGTTGAAGCTGTCAGTTTTCTGAATGCTTTCACATGAAGCCGTGTCATAGCAAACAGAATGCTGGATAGTCAGGCTCCTTAGGGGGCCAGAAAAACTTTGACAGAGGTTTAACAGCCCTTGAAATTATATCCCCAAACCTTGGAAAGCCTGCTGGTTCAGTGGGAAAAGACATAAGCTGACCAAGTTATAAATAAACTCTTTTATCACAGGCAATGGTGTCTCGGTGACTTCAAAGGCCAAGTAAGAAGACTGATTTCTCTGAAGTTCCATAGACAGTAAGAACTTTATTGTGCTGGACAGGCAAACCCTGGTCCAGAGCTGCAATTTGATAATATTAATTTTTTTTTTCTTTATTTCCCATTTCTTGTCCTGTTTTGATATCATCATCTGAATTTATGGTAAACTGAGATCAGAAAACTTTCAATCTACATTTGATGTCAAATCAAGAAGTGTATATTTAACACTTTGATTTCCTGTGCAGACTTTCTCTAATCTTGGAGCCAACACTATAAACATTTTAAATGTAACGAAAACCAAATCTACAATTACATACAGAGCTACTCACTGTCACCACTCCTTCTGCAGGTGAAAATGAAAGGATGTTCCTGACTGCACTGTAAACTTTGTCTTTTTCCATCTGTTCCAAAGTAGATCAGTGTTGCATATTAAAACAAAGAGAATGAAAGACTGGAGTATATTTTAACACCAGGTTTATGGAAGGAAGGAAAAAAAAAAAAAAGGAGTTCTGCAAACATGACATAGTCTTTGAAACTATCCTGGACCCATTATTTTAAATATTACCTAATACATAATCTAAGCAGGATGAAAACTGGAGTGCTTCAGAGTGACAAAACACCAGAAGACCCAAAAATACATAACTTTTTGTAAATCTTAACTCTACTACTAGTGGATTGTTCTTTCTAAAAATATGCCACTGTGGATATTTTCCTTTTAAAGAGCTACAGATGTATTTGTTTTTCTTTGCAGAGATACTCTACTACTAGTCAGAAGCAACCTGTTCATAAGACGCAACAGTAAGAATAGAAAAAGTCCATCCAATTTCAGTGTGGATATACAGTGCCTTGTCTACGGAGGAACTGGTACTTGGTAGCTAGGTGAGAAAGGGAGTCACGCATAGGTAAAGTAGGACAAACAAGGCAGCATCAGCATTTGAAGTGATCTACATTGTGGTTATTGATGCATGTGTGGTTTTGACCTGTCTAAGCAGAACGGTAGAGTCTTAGTCCCCTTCCCCACTTCTTCCCCCAGATTCAAAAGTCCATCTACAGGGATAAGGAAAGGCCCATATTTTTATCAGCCTGTTTCTCAGCAAATTTTATGCTTAAATTCATTTGTGGGCTTTTCCACACTATTACACATTGCAAAATTCATTTGTGTATAGTCTGCAGGCAACTTGTTTTACTTACACTGTTCAAACCAAAATACTGTATACTTCTCTCTGTATGCAAGGAAAATCATGTCAGACACAGATACACAAAGGAAACACTGAAGCACAGAATATTGTCATTGGCAAAGCCAAGGAAAGTAGTTGACCGGCTGCCAATATTTGAGGAGAACCAGCGGAAGGGGCATTACTCCAAAGGACACATGCCTTAAAGTTCAGAGATGCAACAGTCTTTCATGTTGGACTAAGACAAAGAAGAAATGTTCCACCTGTTTCATGTGCCAAAGAAACAGCCTCAATTTTCATTTTGTTTTGTATCTTGATGGTAGATAAGTATTAAAGTGACTAGACAGTATGATATTTTCTTTAGGAAACATCCTTGCCAATTGAGAAAAACCTAGAAGAACAGAAGTCTTCTAGCAGAAAGCAGCTCGGTGACAGGCTTCCACATAATAACTAAAACTACAAAACAACTTCTATACTTTTTATTTAAGAGGTATGTTTCTGACACCTGATCTCTTCTTTCTGCTCCTGATGCTTATATTGTCTGCATAGAGCACTACAAAGTGCCACAGGGAAGGACTGCACTAAAGGAGGATGTCACAACCTGATTGTGTCACTGCTACCATAGAACTGTGCAAGAGATATTTTTTCCAAAACAAAGCTCTCAAAGTGTTAAAAAGCAATAAATTAGTTTGGGTTTTTTTTTTTTGAGACACATTAAAAAGTGATGATTTTCTGCAAATCTGGCCCCTCATATTGGATAGCCAGAAGCATCAATTACTTCTGCCAATCAGAATCAAATGAATTGAACTAGGAAATTGGTTTTTGGAGAATATCTCACTAGTGGTAAAATGCATACATGAGTTGTGCATCAGTATAATGCATTAGTGACAAGTTTATTCACTATCATTTTCAGACTAAGTTCTTTTTTAAATTTGTGTGCAGCTTTTGGATGGAGCAGAAAATATATACATCAAGAATTTCTTTGAACATTTTTTTTTTGTTTTCTTCTTGTTGAGGATATCCCATGATCATCCTTTTGTCATTCCATCACCATCTTGACAGTTCATGAGCCACAGTACACTTTTGCTCCTTTCATCACCCTGATAACTTTGTGTTTTCCTTTAAGATGCAGTGACTTATTTTTCCTCACACTCCCTCAAAGATCATACTAGCCAAAGTCTGTTTGGGATCATTTTATTACATTTCTCAGTCACATTACTGTAGATGAACACAGCTGATCTCTGTGTGACCATGTTCAGGATATGGACTCTGACCATGCATCATCCATCATGTGTTCCTGCTGTTGAACATGATATTCCCTGGTTAGACCACAGACATTAAATAACTCAAAGATAGGTCGAGGACAGTCCATAAGAGGTTATTTCATTAAGTCAGTCAACAGATGTTAGTACACTAAATTGATCACTAGGCAGTTATAATAAAAATATATTTAGGGGGTATAACAGGAATATTTCTTTTATTCAAAGATTGTTGTGCCGCATGCCAGTTCTGGATTCTGACCTCTTACCCTGCGGTGTACTAAGTCCTCCTCATGCTATGCTAATATTATTTGGATCTTGTTTTGGTCACCATGGCAGATTTTACTATTTTAATATTGCTATAATCCTCAGCCTAGCCTTCTGCAGTGACGTTCCTTACCTTTCATAACTGACCTGCTTGATATA
This sequence comes from Chloroceryle amazona, assembly GCA_027560015.1. Lineage (NCBI taxonomy): Eukaryota > Metazoa > Chordata > Aves > Coraciiformes > Cerylidae > Chloroceryle > Chloroceryle amazona. The sequence goes on from JANHFX010004545.1 coordinate 47,843, forward strand.
TATTGATTTGTACATGTATTGATATATATGTATTTGTACAAATATATAAACATATTTTATTTCCAATACTTTTTTTTTTTTCTTCTAAAATATAGTTATAGCAATCACATTTCATTATTCTGTTGGTATTCCTTAATTTTATACTTATTTAATCACAATATAAGCACAGAATCTGTAATAAAATATAAACCAAAAACTATCCTGCATCTCCCTAAAATGTTCTAAATACCATGCTAAAGTTTCAAATTCTTCTTCTCAGATTATAAATCCTCTTTCAGTACTAAAAAAAAAAAAAAAAAAGAAAAGTAGCTTAAGAATAAAGACATATATTTGCTATTTCAAGCCCTTATGCTGAACTCCTGCTGACTGCCTCCTGGCCCTCACATATTCAATCTATATTAAAGGAGAACTAAAAAGAAACAAAGTACCTTTAGCATTCAGCTGCCCACCTTCCTGCTTCTCTTCCAGTGAAAATGATACTTGACTGTCTTATCTCTTGTTCAACCCAATTTTACATCCTGGTGAGCAGTTCCACTTTGTATTGTTCTAAATTTTTCTATGTGTTTATCTTGAACCTGGAAGATAGCTTATGATATCTTTAATATTATCAGTGCCATCAATGCCTCCTCTTATCATCCTGCAAAGAGCTGAAAATGTAATCGAATCTTATCATTACTAATTAAAAAAGCCTGTCTTGAAATCAATTATTGTACTCTTCACATCATCCTATGCCAATTGGGTTTCCTACTCTCAAATTTATATTCTTCTCAGGCTTTTAATTGAAAATCATTAGTTTGGTGTTGAACAGCCAAACTGGATAATATAATAAAAAGTGGTAGTTAACAAATGGCCCAAAGAGTACCACGAAAGTGTTGCAGAGATAGTCTTATTGGTTGGGAGTTTCAAAAATGCAGACAATTTAGTTACTTAACCCATTAATGTACATTTGTCTTGTGAACTCTGACTGCCACCTTCAGCACTACGTCATTGAGAATGAAAACAAATTTTATTTACTCTAAAACCTATTAGTACATTACCTAAAGCAAATTTAATTTTTTTAGATTGGTATCTGACCCTGAACCAACTGGCTTCATGAGATTTCACCATGCCTTTTGGTGAAACTTTTGCTGTGACCCATAATCTGATACTTAGTCAGACCTAGTTAGATCCGGGTCCTGCCCCTGGAGGTCTTTCACTGACTTCTACAGACTCTGAAATAGGCATTTGATTGCATTAGTGTTAAGCTGTAATGGAACCAGAATTTTCCTGCTACAGGTGCATTTTACCTGCAGATTTACCTGAAGGTAGAATGATAATAAATAATACCATGTTATAAAGAATAATTGCATTTTAACAAATCACTTTGAAGCATAGCAAAGAAAAGAAGGACCACAGAGGAGACTAGAGTCAGGTTTCTGACATAGTCATAGATTGCTTCCTTCCCCTTTCAACTCTCCATTAGCACTGTAGCTACCAGCTCTTTGTCACCAAGATAGTCACAGAGGGAGGGATGTTTCCGGACACAGAAAATTCAGAACTCAGGGTAAACTGGAGATAAAGTCCAAATGCACCAGTTGCTCCTCATCCTTTGATTAGTACCTGTTCTTCTGCACAAAGTGACTGGAGATTGTTAGCGCTATCTATCAGGAATGGTACCTGGCTCATACTAACTTCCAGACTGGAACCTAGGAGAAGTTCAAGTTAGGTCTCAGGTATCCACTTGAGTTGGACTGAAATGCTAGCTTTATTTTCCTGGTAAATCATGCAAGAGAAGGCACATATTGATTTGTACCAAGGTGGAAGACTTCAGCCTGGCACACAGGTATATGCTTTATCCTGCTAGCTTGAGCCAGAATGTGTACATCTTGGCTCTGTTGTAATCTGTTGACAAATCAATAGCAAAGAATAGCATAAGTATTAAGAAGAGGTCTTCTGGCCTTGAGGACACCTTGGAGGAGCAGAAAGCAGCCTTGCCTCTGATCTGCTGAGTGACCATAGGCAAGTCACTTTGCTGCTATGTGCATCAGTTTCTTGTCTTTCAACTAGCTGTTGTAATGGTGTCTACAGCACCCTGCTTAGAAAGTCTTTTCAGAAAAGGAATGTGTTTTATATCATCCCTGTTTATTGTTAAATAAATTAGACTACATTAATTTTATGGTTATTTTATTTTCTATGTACTACTACTGTGTAGTAGTTGCTGCTATCCTTGTATAAAGGGGCAGGGGACACAAAAGACCCTGTAGACCCAGAGAGTGCAACATGTCCAAAGCCACTAAACAGGTGTGGCAGAATGAGATCTGAATCTAAGTCCTGAAGGTGAAGCACAGGTATCAATCATCAGTTTTCTTAACCTCGCCCACCCCTTTTGTTGTTTTTTGGTTTTTGGTTTGGGGTTTTTTTTTTGTCAAATTATCTTTTGTTTCCTTTCTGTTCCTGTTTTCACTTAAATTTTGAGTCTGCTTGGACCTTGCTCATTTGTTTTTAGAAAGCTACTTCATTGTTAGGGAAGTCCTTAAGAGGCTTCATTATACCCTTTCCATTACCACTCCCAAATTCCGCACAGCAGTTTTGTCTCTCAGGTCTTTCAGGAGATGAAGAGCACTGGCTGGAAAAGAGACAGAAGCTGAGGTGAGGGTGCTCCTGGGCACACGTGCAACTCTAATTCAGGGAACACTATGCTTCTCAGTCAATTCCTTTCATGTTTGACAATATATTTTATTCAGGGAGTCACATTTCACCTCTAATATATTTAAATTTTGTCTGTGGTTCAAGAATCACCATTAGAGTTGTTGCTTTTTCTGAGTTTTGGTCTTGGAGACCTAACAAAGCTGCAGCCAATAAAAACTCATTTTTTCTGTTGTATGCCCAAAAAATATCATCATGTAACTAACAAATATCATATTTTGGTTACAATATCAGATGGGCAGAGCTTGTTACCTCCCACCAGATTAACCTTTGAATCTTTACCGATTCATTAACTGTGCACATCAGTCACCAGATTTCAGTAAAATTTATTGCAATTAAGTATTGCAGTGCTGTGGAGGCTGAATAGGATTCTTCGTTATCAGTACCATTAATGGCTTTCTGAAATGTTGCCAGTTCATTCACCCCACCCAGCTTTCAATAATAAAATAATTTTGACAGAGGGCCCATGTTTCAACATTTTTAATAAAAACAAAATAAAAAATCCATCAGTAACAGAGTAGTAAGGTTTTCCCTCTCTTTCCTCTTTGCCAAAACTAACAGAAAGGAAAATGTCAGCCTGGCTTAGCTCCAAAAAAGGAGGAAATTGAATGGTCTTAGTTCTTATTCTTTGACTAGTAGCATTGTGTACATAGAAGACTTGACTCTTGAGCTCATTTTGATGGATCTGAAGCTCAGATAAGAATGTAGAAGACTAGATTCTGTAATTTATAGCCAATGATTCTGTTCAAGATCTTTCAGTACCACATAACAAATCAATGTGATTTAGAAAATAACATGGTTTCTGCCATTGACATAAGCCATATGTGAACTGCTAAGCTACTATGTAAGCCACAGCTATAAATTTTAGTCAGTAGGAGAAGATTCTTTATGCTTTTCTGCTCAAAACTATTTAATCCATTATCAACATTTTGAATGAGTCCTTGCTATACTGTAGTCTGGTCATGTGCTGGATTGTCTCTTATGCTAAAGAAAGATAGAAGGCTGTCTTCCATTTAGTTTTCTATGTAACCCGCTCACTTCAACATTTTAAAATAGGACAAAATTGTATTTTACAATCCTGTTAATAAAATGCAGTCATGTACTGACAACAGATTAAAATCTCTCTTACTATATTGCATATGATGTCTCCAAATAATAATAGTGAAAAACCAGCAATGCAAACCCCAGTGAACTAAGTAGCTGTAACAACACTGAAATGCAAAGTAAGTGGCCAGACTCTTCCCTAAAAAAAGTCTGAGGTTTCAAATTCATCTTGAACCCCTTTGAAAACTTCATGCCTGCTTACTCTTCCTTTGCATATCTAAGACTTCTGTCAGTTTGATGACATACAATGAAAAAGTAAACATGCATATAATAAAAGAGTATACTGTCCATCTCTAAGGTAGGCTTCCTTGGGTCAGAACAGTCCCATTTGACATATGAGAGGCCAAATCTTCAAGTATGTCCTTATCCACCAAGAGGCAAAGCCTTGTACTTCCACACATGTTCAGATGTCCATGCAGGTCTTTAACCAATGTATGCAAACTTTTCAAACAAGTGAGGTTTTTCGCTCACTGATACTGGAGTATGAGGGATAAATGTGAGTCTTCCTAGAAGAAGGCAAAAACGTGGGATGAGGTCCTCCCACCCAGCAGTAGACACTTTTCTGGGTTGCTCTACTCAGCCTCTGTGGTTATTGATGAGAAACAGGTACACTCTGGGAGTGATTCAGGTATTAGTTCGCTCAATTGCTACCTGGAAGCACCTCTTGGAGGAAAATATTTTCCCTGACGAATCTTCCTCAGGCAACTGTCTGCTGTGGCGTAGGATAAATCTGTGCCTACAAATCTCTGCTCTGTTCCCCTAAACTGCAAGCATCTGAAACACCATAACTAGTCAGGATGGAAAGGAGGGGATGGGATTTACCTCCCCTAAGCTTATCATGAAATTCTGTCAATGGGTCTCTCCTGATGGACACCTCTTACTCCCTACTGGCTAGACACAATTACAAGTAAATCCTATCCAAGGTTTCAGAGCCCAATACTCAGTGGACTGATGTCAGTAAAACAGTGCTTCTGCTGGAAGCGGGTGGAATAATCAGTTTATTTGTCTGAGAGGCACTGAGTTCCTGGAGCTGTGACTGACTTTACCCCTTGCATCTTGGTATACCTCCTCATTGCACTTTGTTTTCATGCTAGATAAAATGAGGCACAATCCATTGCCTTTTCTTCCTTGCCCTAGTTTCTAAAACAAAAAATGCAGTCACAATAGGTGGATGGAACTATGACACACTCTGCCCTGTTCTCCTGTCTGGGTGAATGGTGCTCTCCAGCTCTGTCATTTAAAGGCAATCCATGCACTTTGAACACAAAGTTGGTTTCCTTATCAAAGGGTCACATGTTCCTTCTGGTGCAGAATTACCATAGCCCCCTTTCTTGAAATAGGAGAGCCCAAGAGAATTATGGTACAAGCTAAGCCACAATTTCTTGAATCCCAGCTCAGCAGTCACTCAGTCTGGTTTCCACATCCCTGGTATAGAAATCCAGCTGCATGCAGCTTTGAAAAGGTGATCTGCAAATCTCTTTGTGACGTGAATAAAATAAATAGCTAGCACAAACTCAGTGTTTCTGGTGTGTACATTCATTTTGTTTATTAAAAAATCCTGTGCTCTCGTAACAAAGCACAGCATTTGGAAACAGATCTGGTGTAAGAAAATGAGAACAGATTTCTGAAGGTGAAGGGATGGTGGGAGAGGACCAGTTATAACTCCTAAACAAACAATACCAGAGGTCGAACATTTCTTTCTCATCACTGGTCCATGAAATAGTTTTAGGAAATGTACTGATTGGGAAAGTATTTGCTCTGGCCCTGTAAAAGTGTTACTGACCCTGACCGTTAGCAGAATACTGGCTCTTACAGTGTGGATGTCACTTTGGCTATTGAAATATTGGTATGAGCTATTGAGTGTTAATGCTGTGCAACTTCAATAGCTTCTGAAGATTAAAGGGAAGTTAACATCTGTGTCACTTCCACGGGCCAGGCTTTCATGAGGATCCATTCCAGTCACATGGCATATAATCAGCTCCTGGTTTTGTACACCCAAAAAAAGGAAGAGAGAGATTTCAATGGATTAATTAAGTGAAGAAAATATAAATCTCTCAAAGCAATTAATTTTAGAACATCTAATGCCCTGTGAAAATTATATATTTAGGAAAAGACATGAGAAGGTTTAAAGTTACAAACAGGCTCGTAGTGAGATTTTAAAAAATGGCTAACCTGACTAAGAACTTTTTGAAAAGAAATCACTACGTGCTTGTTTACATAGATCTAATTCCCATTAATTTAGTAGTTAGAGATCCAAGCCACGACAGATGGCTTGGAATAAAAATTACACCAGAAGGAAGAAGGAAAAAGAAAAAATAAATAAAATCTGCATTGCAGGGGCTTATATATGAATTTTTAGAATACAACACAGAGCTAGAGAAAAATTCTGATGCTGATACTTTGTTTTTCTAGTTTACCTTGATGTGTCTTAGCAGCTCCTGCTCAGAATGAGCACATGAGCTGCTTACAAAGACAGCAGTACAATAAATAGTATCTCAGCCTCCTCTGGGAAATCAGGGGACAAAGTAAAGTAATCTTTCTTGTACAAAAAATAGTAATATTTCCCATCTAAATCTGTATGCCATATATATTTTTTCTGTAATAGTTCAATAGATTTTCTTAAATACAGTTTAACCTACTGGAGCTTTAGTTGCAAATGCAGACCCCCTGGCCTGTAATAAGAGCTAAGCCTTCAATCACATGAGTTCATACCTTAAAGCTTCAGATCCTCCAAAATGATTGAATCTTTGCCCTCTACATTGTATTTGCTACGTTTTGCTTTAGACCAAAGTAGATAAATGGTTCATCTTATTGACTATTCCATAGTCTTTGTGTGATGTAACCTCTGTCAGAAGGTAATAGATTGATGTTTCAGTTTTATGCAGTACTGTGGTCTTTGGCCTCAGAACTGAAACCAAAATAAATGTGAGCATTTTTGGACCTTTTGCTAAAACTACACTATGCATTCCTTTAATCTTTCTTTCTAGAGACACTGTACAATAGTTTCCTTGTTTTAGACCTTCAGCATTGCTGACATTAATGCAATTATTTTTGACAAGTTGAAAATCTTCCTGTAATTGAGTTTCTATTTGACTTTAATGTTTGCCCCATTTGGAAGGCCCTGTTAACAGATTTCAAGCTGTGATAATAATATTTCCTTCCTCTATTATCAAACGTCCTAATCTGTTTTCTTTCCAGATCACCACTGCTCAGAATGGCCATGAGATATTTTTCAAAAGGTGGAAAATATCCTCTTTTCAAAAAGCTTAGAGCTTGGGGATTTTTTTTTATTATTATCTTTTTAATTTCACATATATTGATGTGACACAGAGAGTCCCAGACAAAACAAGTCAGCAAGACTAGAAGCACAAAGTTAGAATTTAACACGATGTTTACTTAACACTTCATAAAACAGAACCATTTTTTTAGAAGTAACTTCTACAATTAACGTCATATATTAACTGATATAGGTACAATGAAACAGAGGTTTGCCGAAAGCATTTTTCTCAGCTATAAGTCCTATAAAAGACATATAATGATGAAATTTAGAATAACTTTCCCCCCCTAAATTCTCTTCCTTGAAATATTTTCCTTTGCTTGTATGATATCTCTTATTTCTACACTCAAGGACACATTAAAGAATGCAAAAATTAAAGTCTTCAATCTTTACCAGTACAAATTTCCTGCAGTGTCACTTACAGAAGTTATTGCCACAAATTTTCTCTTTTAAGGCATGCTGACAATGAAGTTACCATTTTGGTTTCCATGTGATTTTCCTTTTTCCCTTGCAGTTTTGCTTCAAGTTATTTATTCTGAGTTATCCATGCCAGACTATAGCCATGTTACTCTAATAAATAGACTCTCAGGTCTTCCTAACTATCTGATAGTTCAAGTTTAAAAGAAAAATGTCAGCTTTCAACTCTGGCTGTAACCCTCTGCTTTTGGAAAGCACAGCTAGGGAAACAATGTATAGATATTACAGGCAAAATCATTTTTCCCTCTACTCACTGTTCCAACTGATATTTAAAGTATAAAATATAAAGCAAGGTTTTAATAGAAATCCCTGCAAAATCAGCCAACCAAAGGACAGTTTCATAGACAAAGAAAATTGTTTTTAACTGCTGCCTACTCCAAATCCTTGTTCTTGGTCTACATCAGCTGGTGGTCACCTAGATCAGCAAGTCTGGCAAGGACATACACTACCATTCAAGTATCACCCAAGATGTGCATACCAGCACTCATTTGAAGTATTAGTCAGATTTATTACACATTTTTAAGGGTATATGGAAGTTGGAATCAGATGAGAGAGCAGTAAGGTATGATCTCAGCTATTCTTTCATTGATGCAATTATTGGCAATTGGTCTCATGCCCCTTCTCTGCAAAATTCAAAAGCAAATCTCCAAAGTAGAAATCCAGAAGACATAATAGTAGGGACATAATTATTATGTTCCTACTCTATGAAAGAATGGCTGTACTATGCTTAGACCCTCTGTGTTTCCTTTGCCTTGTATATGAACTGTTTAATAGGAAGGGGAAAGATCCTCTTGGAAGAGGGATGGACCATATTTCTGCCATGGATGTATAGGAGCGGCAATGAAGAATATTAAAACCTAGGTCCACAGTAATCATCAGAAACTGCTCTGATGCTGCTTCTGAGGACTGTGCATTATCACTCTTCTTTCCCATCTGTCTGTTTCCCTTGGTTCCTCAACACACTGCCACTGGGCTTTTTCACAGAAAAGCCATTACCTGTCCCCATGTTGAGAAGAAATGTAGCCATGAGACTTTTGGTGAAAGGTGGAATTATAGTACATCACAAACCTCTTAAGCAAATGACAAAACAGTAATGCACTGTGTTTCCTGGCCATCTGGGTTTCATTAATAGATTATGTTATAGAACATGTTTCCATTATCAAATAAAGAAATGCTTATTTGCTACATCCCATCAAATAACATAAAAAAGGATTGCAAATATATGCACCAAAAAATGTCTCAAATTCAATTTGGCATTATTCAAAGATTAATGCTCCTGCTTATCATCAGATACTCCATTTTGTGCTGGTATTCATGAAAACGCCCACCAACCACCCCCCAGATTTGTAACCATGTGCCAGAAAGGCACTGTTATTCATTCTTTGTTCTTTTTCTCTCATTAAAGAGGGCAGTTCTTCTGATGGGGGAGCAGGAAGCATGACCCATTCCATGCTGCGACTGGAGAGCTTGAGACTTTTCAGGTTTGAAACCTGAGCAGGGAAGTGAGAAGGTGCAAATGCGCACAAAACAAAATGAACCCTGTGTGACACAAGAATGTTGAGTTTCACACAGGGCTGGTACTGGTATTTTAAGGCTGTGATGAATGCAGAGGAAAAAAAAAAAAACAAACACCTTGTAGTGTTGGTGTAAAAGATTTTGTAGTTGGCATTTTGTCCTGAAAATCCACAACTTATACTTTTGCTCTAATTGGAGTCTCAGTGTCACACTTACTGCAAAATATTGTTGTGTTGAAGCTTTCTTTATCATTGAACCCCCGTGACCTCATCTAATTTTTAATCACTAGTGTTTCTAAATATAATTTACATTGACAGGAGGTTCTTCCACATAACCAGAAATTTTCAGATAGAGCTTTTCACAGAAGGAACAACTGGCAGAACTGATAGCCTCAAAGACAGCCATGTTCCCTGTTGCCTGCCTTTCCCATGAATAGAGTGATGATGTGTATAATAGCACCAGATAAAAGGGAACATAACTTGAGAAAATAAACATATACATAAAGACTATTTGTGTACAAAGTTTTCAAAAACCTAGATTTCTTGTTAAAGTATCCAGTAAGCACTGAAATGTTTACTGTACTGTTCTTTGCAGCATAGCATTGTGAAGTAATTTTTCATGCTATTGCTTTTTCTTTTTCTATTTACGCATTTAACAATGCATATTTCAGTTAATGAACTGGAAGGGGCATTCTGTACATGAATTTTTTAACCTGCTGTTACTATATAACTTGCCTCTCAATGTCATTAGCTTTCATTGGCACCTTCTAAAATACCCAGGTTTGAAATGTTTGTAATTTAGGATTCCCAAGAGAAGAGTCTAACTCTGAAGAACATTTATTTTAGCATTAGGGAAGATGAAAGCTATGAAGTTATTACAAGGCCTTAGCAATAGGAAATATAACTTGTTGATTTTAAAAGATAGAACAGAAATATGAAATACCAAAACCTGGGAAAATCTGTTTAATGCACCATAAAACAAGACAGAGAGCAACTCATCAAGGAGACTGATGGGCATATTTGGCCACCAAAAAATGGCACAATATGGAATTTTTTTATGCTGTATTAGCTGGATGCATGAGCATAGCATCAACTTAAACAATGCTAGTCCTGGTAAATAATGCAGATATTTCTGCACATACTAGACAATACCACACTAGGTACAGGTTATAGAGATATTATGCAGTTTATAATTTGTACTACTCTCCACTCACTTATTCTCCTGCAAGAGCATGCAAAACACTCTTATCCATAGCTGCCTCATAAGGGTTTTTAATTCCAGTGCTATCATATTAGCTAACTGGTTTGTGATTTGAAATTTTAACATTGCAATCAAAATTTCAAATTGAGGTAACACTGAATAATCAATAGGGTTACAGCTGATATATCATATAAAAAAACAAGATAAAAAGTAATGCAGAGATCTTCATAAATGGAGTTTTTCCATAGATGAAAGTGGTTTGCCATTTTTGCCAGAGTAGCACATTTTATTCTGAGGTTCTTTGTTTTTTCTTTCTTTTTTTTTCACATGACAGCATAGGTTTAACATTTCTGGGAAGGGATGGAACTGCTCCTATTACTTAGTTTTGCCACTGTATTATGACTCATACCTGCCTGTGCTACTTCCCCTGTGTAAATAGATATTTCATTCTCTATCTTAATCGTGTGTCATCCTCTGCAAATTGAACTTGCTAAATAAGCAGATTTATAAATATGCTTGTGATAGACTTAAATAAACTATTATGATAGCTGTGCAAAAGACATATGTTTTTTTACAGTTACATACACAAGTTCTTCAGATTCATATCAAGGATTTTGGATCCAATTCATGTAATTTTCTTCCCCAGTAGCAAGATATCCTCTCTACGGTAATTGCCTAGGCTCAGTCTGTAACCAGTGGAGAGGGATAGCCTTATATAGAAGGTGATTTATCTCACATAGATGTTTTAGCTGAAACCTATAGCTAGGTCTCAGACAACATAAATTGTTATGTCCATAGACAGCTTTTAAGGGTCCTGTGTCATTCTAGAGGTTAGAAGGTTAAGCATGTACAAAATTGGTGGAGTCAGGATTTCACTCTTCACAATAGCCATGTGATTACTTTAACTGGAATGACTACTTGAGATTTTAAATATTCTTTATTATCCTTCTCTGATTCTATCAATGTGGTTGTCAGCAGCCTGATTTTCTATATGCCATCTAAGATAGATGAGCAAAACTTATTTCAGGAGAGAGGATGCCTCAGAAGAAATTATTCCATTTAATTCTTCTATGAAGCTCCCAAATGGCAGTAATGACTGATACATGAGCATCATGTGGACTGGTGCCCTATCTTGCTGGTGACCATCTCTTTTCTATACAAATACAAGTAATTTTTCCTCCATGTTTTCACATCTTTTAGATTTTTATTTTAAAAACTTTTTCTTAAAAAAAAATATTTTATTTT
>JANHFX010004548.1:1574-12415 GCA_027560015.1 Chloroceryle amazona
TCTTACTTAATTTCTTACTTAATTTCTTACTTAATTTCTTACTTAATTTCTTACTTAATTTCTTACTTAATTTCTTAAAATATTATTAAAAATACATAAAACTGACAGTTGAAAATGGTGGTAAAAATTTGCATGTGTATTATTCATTGCTGGCAGTAGGTGATTTTCAGGTGAGTAATACAAATCTGAAAGCACAGGCTTGTGTGAATATGATGGTGTGCTGGTATTTTTTCAACTCCTGAGAAATTACAATTTTATCTGAGCATGTAAATAAATCTCATTGTGAGGAGTGTCAAAGAACAGACTGAACAACAAACACTGGGTTGGTCACTCTTCTACTTACCCTTTTCAATAAAGAATATTTTTTGTTTAGAATTGATAGGTTTGTTACTGACAGGAGAAGTATAAAAAATGTCATACAAGAAATTTTCTCATTGATAGTGAAAATGGTTTTAAAATATATCTTGTGTTTTCTAAATTATTCCTCTCTAAAGGCTAGCTGCCTTCTTGTTAAGTGAAATACAGAGGTTCTGTAGTGCATGATTTGTCCACTAGGGATTGAACTGGGACAAGAAAAGTTATTTTACTTAATGATTGTCAAGTTAATTTTAAATATCCAGGAAGAAATGAATAAAGTGCAGTTGTCAGTTGCTCAGCACTCTGTTTTTGTTTGTTTTTTTCTTCCAAATATATTGATGTTATGCTCTAGAAATTCACATGTTCTAAATTGGCTCTGTTTTTTAGCTTTGCAGCATGCCCTTCTATGAAATGCGGTCAGTGTAGCTCTTGATTTTCAGAATAATACGGTCTGTAATTAATGCAGTATTTTTTAGTAGTATGACACAGCATGAGGAACAGTACAATGCAATCAAAGTTCTTAAACCTTCCATTGTTAACTATCCTATGTTATGCAATACCTGGGCATGATGGGACAAGACAAGCATTTAATTTCTTAAGGCTGGGTTATGGCATGGCTTGCAAATTACCTGCATGCAATTGTGCAAATTGCTATCTATGTTAGTGTTTCATTAAGCGTGTTGGTTTGGTTCTGTTGTGTATGTGACGTGTATTCTTGGATGCTTTAGAAAACTTAGGTGCATGAAATGTCTGCAGTTTAACCTTATTTTTTTAACCTTTCTTGTTTGATTCAATGAAGTAAAATGCTCCAATTTATTGTACTGTTCATAAATTAAAAATTAATATGCATACATCTTTTTATCCATATTTCTTATGCTTTTTAAAGATTTTAAGAACCCCCTGTTTGCTCTTTCATGATTGCTAATAGTCTAACTATATTAAAGATGGTTAATTTGGCAAAGCACCGAGTGTTGAGCAAGCCTGCTAAGTAACTGAAGAGCTTAAACTGACAGTTGGCTGCGGGGCTTTTTGTTTTTAAATTTTAGTTAGCTTTGGCTTTTCAAATCCAGGCCAAAAAAAATGTATCTTTATTCACTTTACCCAGCTAATCTAAAATAGGGACTTGGTGGTAGTAAATAAGTTGTTGATATGTGATAGTTCTTGAGATGCTGTCACAGGAATATTTGATAGACACCTTGATGAAAGTTGCCCAGGTGGATATCAGGATCAGCAGCCATAGTGATCAACCAAAGAGTAAGTTTAAGGTCATGCTTAGGAAGAGAGTACTCTATGTTTTGCATGTTAGGTGGTGTGGTGCCGTAAAAGGTGTAAAGCACTGGTACAGCAGGATGGAGAATTTTGGATTATTTGTTTGTTTCTTGGCAGTATGGTATGTTTTTTCATCTGGTTGAGTATCTGTATGGTGAATGGTGGAAGAGAGGGAAAAATACATCATTAGAGAAATTGGATATAAAATGCTGTTGTGAAAAGGCAGGTAGAAGAGGTTACTAAATACAGGCTTAATCTTTAATCACACAAACTACTTTAAAGAATTCTGTGGTGCTTTCAAAGTACAAACAAAAATATAAAACTATGCCAGAACATTTGCATGCAAGAATGTTTATTATCATTGTTTACAGAACTTCTAATAAGTACATCACATTTAGGAGTATGTGTCCTATCAATGACCTATATTTTAACCTGCATGCATTCTTTTTGCAGCAGCATTTGTAAACATTTCTTAGAAGCTTATATATAGGACTTTTATCACTTCTGGATTTTATAAAAGATGAAAGACCTTGAAATGTTAATTTAGTAATAAAAACCTTCAAAAATTCAAAATAGGTCATAAATGATCTGCGTCTGCAGTTTTCCTAAGTTGTGGACTTTTGGCAGTACCAGTTTCTGGCATTGCCAGTCACTCAGCCCAGTCTCTGTGCTGCCTGTTGAGTTGCCTTTCAATTATACTTTATTTATTTTTTTCTTGAAGGTTTATTTGTTTTATTCTAGTTAATCATGTGAGTGATGCTCTTTACTATAGAGTCTGTAAACAATGGTATGAGCACTATCTGTAAAGAGTAGAAACGGAAGAGGGGGAGCATCCATAAGCAGTGAGACAAGGAAACTAGTACACAATTATTTTTCTTGAGGCAGAGGTAGGCTTAAGGTGAAGTATGTCACATAAATAGACCCAGTTGAAGATGACATGTCACAGTTGAAAGATGTGAATGTTTACTTTGTATAAAAACACTTGAATTATGCATGGAAAAAGTTACATGCCCCAAGGAGATAATGTCTACGTAACACCAGCATTATTAAGGATTAAAGTAGGATGAGTCTTCAAGATCACCAGTAAATAGCAATTAAAATCAGATCTTTAAAGTTAGATTTGCTTTTAAAAATATTTTGACATAGTATGTAAGCTTAAAAATGTGTAAGATAAAGGTGGAAAGAGATGGGGGTGGGAATATCTGTGCTCAGACTTTTTCTGTGCTTAGTAATACTTTATAGACAATGCATGCAGTACCTCCTTTTGCTTGTATTTGTAGGAACACTGTAGTATCTCCTTGTGTTTTTTTCATATAGCAGAAACATTAGAAGCTTATGCTTAGAATTGATTTATTTTTTTTTGAGTAATTGCACATTAATGAACCTTTTTAAGAGATGCCTGAAAAAGTGAGTCACTAAATATGTAGGAAGTGGACATTGTCCTGAACATGGAGTGTTTCAAAAAGTGTGAATCAAACCAAAAGAAAAAGTGGGTTATAGTTCATAAAATCTAAATATGTTTGCTCAGTTTCTGTCATGGCATATGGTCAGAAACTCTGTCAAAACTGTTTAATTAAAATAATCTTAATACCAGGCCCCCTCCTCAATTAAGTTTTGTTTTTAAAAATAAGCAAGTTGAAAACCCCTGAGAATTTGTATGTGATTTCTCCCATGCTGAAATGCTTCTGGCAGATGTGGTGGAAGTTTTTACTTGAAATCTGAAGTTTACAACAGATACCCATTCTTTCAAAACTCAGAATTGTTCAGTGTCTTAGACTGTGTGAGTGACTATTATAAGTGTCTTTTGTAGAGAATCTATCACCTAGGTTTGCAAAAGTTGCCGAGAAACCAAGTGAGAAAGAAAGTATTTTCTTAGACCAAAAGGACTCCAAAAAAACATTAATTTTGAACAACTGAGAAAAAAGAATGTCAAGGCATAAGTATTTTTGTTAGGGTGGCAGCTAATACTATTCTTTTCATTTAATTCAAAGTGAGTATGTGTTGAGCAGATTCATAGTATCTTGGTTACAGAAATGCTAGCTAGTAAATTGAAAGCCACGCAGTCCACATGATAGCAAATGAAATTCATGAAGGCTGTGCTTTTTAGCTTCTAGACTTAAAATATGAGAGATAAGAATGTTACAGAATCCTTTCTGCAGGGAGCACCTTCTTTAACGGAAACAAACCAACCCTACTTCCCCACACCCTCTGGCCTCCCCCCCTAAAAACACGACATAAATCGACAAATGAAACCATCTCCTAAGTTACAAACAGGGAATTAGAGATTGGCCATCATAGTTTGAGTCCCTTAGAAAATCATGGAAAAGGTTTTGGAACACATTGATAGGCACATGAAGGAGGTTAATTGATAATGGTCAGTGTGGATTTATCAGGGATAAACCATGTCTGATGAGTCTGTTTGCCCTGGATGATAAAATGACAATCTGTGGTCAGGGGAGAGCAGTCCCATGCTATTTACCTTTCCTTTAGCAGGGCTAAGACTGTTTGTCAGGATGGCCTTCAGTTTGGATATATGAACAAGTAGATGAGTAAAATAAAAGGATCAAGCTAGTGGTAGTGTTTAATAGGAGGTGCTCTGTCTGGGTGCTGGTAACAAATAGAATACAGCAGAAGTCTGTATTATCACTTGTGCTGTTTAACAGTTTTATCAATGACCTGAAGGATGTGGTGAAGTACACCCCAGTTGAGTTTGAAGATGACAATAGATCTGGGAGTGTTGGTTGGTGGGAACAGGTTGATATGCTCAAGGGCAAGGCCATCATGTAGAGGGACCTGACCTTGCTGGACAAACTGACAGAAAGGAATATTGGGAGTCTGAACAAGGTACAGATAATGAAGCCCTGCAATTGGAAAGGAAAGAACCCATTGCAGCTGCTTAGACCGTCTCCGGGATACTGCATCTACTTTTGAACCACTAGTGCAAGAAATACATTGATAAAAAGTTGACAGATTAGATTCTCTTCTCTTGCTGTATTGTACTAGGGATAAATGTATATTGACCATGAAAGAAAGAAGAGAAATAATTTTTAAAAAGGAAATATGTTTACTTGACATTACATAGAATATTTTGTGAAGATCAAGAATTTGGCAAGATTCAAGAACTATAGGACATCTTCTCTGGGCATCCTGTTCTTTCCGAGGCATTTTAGTAAATCTGTCCTACAAAATGTAGTGGGACATGAAAAATTGGGGATTTTTTTTCTGCTACTCCCTGTGGAATTCCTGTGTGATACTCAGGGCTGTTTGGCTCTGATCTGGGTAAGGGATGTTTAATTTCTTATCCATCAGTAGCCTTTCTTTCTGTAGATACAATGCCTTGTTTATTTTTCCTCTATTGAATCTTTCAGCTTTCTGTTATGATTCTTGTCTTTGAGAGCTGAACAAATGTTTTATTTTTCAGTACTTTTGATGTTGCTGTATGCTTACACTCTGTTGTGTCTGTAAAGGAGACACTTATCTTCCAAACACTGAATGTTTATTCGAAGTGCTCTGGGAGACTGACCTTAGATCTGCTATAATGCACTTATGGTGAAATTTCAGTGCTTAGGTGCTTTTGGTAAGAGGGTGATGTCAGCCAGTCCTTACATACACCTGTTAATATTTTTATGTAAGTGTGTTTCACCCTGAATGAACTATCCAATTTTATACTGTTATAATTTTAAGAGTAGTATGGGGTAAGGAGCTCAGTTTCGGCAAACTTCACCACCATACTTTTAGAACCAAGTGGGAGTGCTGGCAGCCATTTATAGCAGAGGTAAGTTACTGCTGACAAGGATTTCCCTGCAGAGATACCATCTAGAGCCACTGCTGCAGAGCTAATTCTGTAATTCTTGGAGCTGATCCATTGCAGTCATGATGCATCTATCCTGAGCCAGGAATACCAACACATTGATTTGGTTTTAAAAACAAACAAAAATCCCTTTTGTATTTGCAGTGAATTTTTACAAACATCAAATGAATCAGGTTACTTTAGCAAATAATGGAGGCAGTAAATGTGTTTTACTTAGATGTCTAGTGGGATGGTTTGGGTTTGCTTCTGGTCCCAAGCTTATAAATGTAAACGCTTGTTTCCCTAATATAAAATCTCTTTGACTTTTTTTCTCTTGACTTTCTTTCACATTTTAGCTGTGGCAATCCATTGATCATTTTCAGGTGGATTTACATTACACTTGGGGAATACTTTTGATTTGGCTTTGCAGTCTCATTTTTCTTACTAAATATGAACAGTTTTGGTTGCTTATTTATGTAATTAAAGTAATTTATATATGCTGTAAAGGGCCATGTGGGTTAGTACTCTCTGTGTCAGTGTGCTACTTTGGTTGTGTGGATTTGAATCTTATCTAGCTGAAAATCCACAAAACATGTAGACAAATACTCAGTTGATTTGTTGCATTTTGGGTTTTGTGATTTCTTTTAATAGCTAATATAAAGTGAAAATTATTGTTGTTCGTGGAACCTGGTTAATGAAAGGAAAGGAAGAACACTGTTTCCATCCCTAAAGCTAGCAATTTTGCAGGCTGTTGCTACTAATTTATATGATTGTTTGTTGTCTCTAGATTTTCTTTTGAATCGCAT
This sequence comes from Chloroceryle amazona, assembly GCA_027560015.1. Classification (NCBI taxonomy): domain Eukaryota; kingdom Metazoa; phylum Chordata; class Aves; order Coraciiformes; family Cerylidae; genus Chloroceryle; species Chloroceryle amazona. Next base: position 7,797 of record JANHFX010004548.1, read on the forward strand.
CAATAATTGCTTCCTGTTAATGTTGCTCACTTGCTGAGAGTTTGAATTATCTAAGAGCTGAGTTTTGTTAAATCTTGCTGTGACAGTGCGTTAACATTACCAACTTGTCTGTCTTTCCAGAAACATTTCTGCTTATAGCAGAATTGTTGGTAGAAGGCTTACAGTATTGTTACTTTTTTATTAAACATAGACAACTCCTTTTTTTCAGTCTGTGTTAGGAGGAGGAAACTCAGACGAAGAGATGGATTGGACTGTACCATCTCAAGCCCCTGCAGGAAGACATATCTGTCTGCAAGAGGCCCAGAACAGTTTCATTTTTAAAAAGGAAAATCCCTGTACTGGAGCCAGGCACTTAATTGGACACAAGTTCTGTGTTATACCAGACACACATGTATGCAATTGAGCAATGTCTTAGAGATTATTTCAGTCTTGAGAAAGTATAAATAAATCATGAACTTCCATCAGGTTTATAATAGAAAGTCTGAAATCCCATAATAATAGTGTTAGTGGAAGAAGACAGAAAATGCTAGCAGCAGTTTCACTTTTTAATTTTTTTACTTTTACAAAAAAGTATAAAAACTACTATGATTAGTCAAAGATAATTAAGGGCATGAGGAATTTACAATACTTTGAAAAGCTAGGGAACATTTCATTATTGATAGTTGAAATATGGTGCATATCGGAGTAAAATATGTGCTATTCTTAGACCTTTTTAGGTTATAAAGTAATAGTAACTAGCCACTGAAAAGACTAAGTAATTGATGATGAGCTGGGCTCAATCACAAATGTTATAATATTGTGAGACCTTGTAACTAAGTAGAAAAATATTTACAATATGGTGCTACTGGTAGAAGTAAGCTTGTCCCCATTGCAACATCTTGTTCATTTTTGGTTTTCAGATGGTAATTCTTAAGCGTTGAAAATACTTATTGACAGAAAAACTTCAACATGTGGTATCCAAGGTATATATATAAGGTATATAAGAACAGACGAGTGATCTTTTGTTCTTGTATTAAGAGACTATTGAAAATAAAGCTTAAGAACAAGTTAATAATGCTGTATATTCTTGTAAATACAATTGTAATAGTTCTTCCATAAAAATAAAATGAATGCAAGAGCTTAAGATACAAGAGTCGTGGGTGCCTATAGCTATATATTAAGCAACAAGCATTTACATTCCTCCTGTTGAAAAAGTTCTGTTTTAAATCAAAGATGAAAAGATCTGTTACGGACCAAACAGGTATTTGTACAGCAGGTTCCCTTGAAGACATTTGGTACTGCTGCTATTTGCATATGCCATTACTCTTGTCTGATATGACAGTTTTTACTCTTCACTGGCACTTTTTCAGAGCTGTTCCTTTTCTGGATGTTGAACAAGATTAAGTTTAAACATAGATTTTTACTTTTTTAAAACTTTTTTCTTTCTAAAACTTTTGTCTGATGCAATATTATTAATGTTGTGTAAGAGGATTTTTTGCTTGTTTAAACCCCTTCCTCCCAGCAAGTTTTGATGACTCTGTTTTTTAATGGTTTTCTTGAAGTGTTATACTTAACTGGATAGGGTAGAAGCCATATCTCTTGGTTTTGAAAAGCTGGGCTTTTAGCTTGCCTACCTGTTTGCTTTCAGATTTCTGGTAAACTTAACTAGTAATTCTGGCACAATTAACTCTCGTTCTTTTCTTTTTGGTTGTTAGCTGTAACAGTGGAATGGACTTACGGGCAATAGCTCTGCAAATCAGTTTTGATGATACTGTGATTTTTATTCTGGCATTGCTGTTTTCTGCACTTAGTGTTTCTGGGTGCTTGAAGAATCTGAAAGCTTTTGGGAGGCATGAATTATTTTTAGTTCTTAGCATTTTTAGGGTTTTTTATTAAAAGCGCTTTTTTAATATGTGGTTGTGAAAGAATCCATTCTGCAGCTGAAAAATTTTTTCAGGTCTTTGATGTCAGTAGGTAAGTGCAACTCCTTGTTGTTTCTTTGTTATTGTTACAGGGAATTCTCTTGCGAAATGCTATATGTTTTTTAAGGCTATGTACAGTCAATATAATTATTGCATATTATTAAGGTTGAAGTTTCTTTTGTTTCTATGCATCCCAGAACTGTAAGTCATTATGTATAGTTAGGGTGGTATCTACTTTGAGGGAAGTTACATTGGTATGAATAAGGATAGCTGAATTCTATGACATGGATGTACCTTCAGATTATAAGCTAGGTTGGTACAGACCTCTCGAGGTTGTCTAGTTCAATCCTCTGTTCCGCAGTGGGTCTAATTAGTTTAGGTTGCTTGTGGACTTGGGATAGAGTTTTTGGTACAAAATAAGCTTCCGAGGACAAGATCGGGTATATTTGCTAGGTAGGTTATCTTGTGTTGCTGTTATCTTATGCTCTAAACCTCTACTCTCTGTGTGTATGTATCATTTAGTATTATGAAATACCTGGCATACTTATTTTATAGTGTAACTTAAAATTACCACCCAAATGTGTCAGAAATTCGGTTAAAATTTATCTGGAGGAAAAGAAGCACTGAATGAAAGACATGAAAAGGTTCCTAGATCCACCCCTAATTCCATAAGGGTGGAAATAATACCTCACTTTCACTTAGAGCTCTCAACCTCTACTTCCTTTTTAAGAACTCAAAGGGGAAATTGTGTGATTTGTTTTGCTTTTTTTTGTTTTTCTTCAATCTTCCTCTTTGAGGAATTTTCCTAGACTGCATATTCCAGCAGTTGTTAGAGAAAGCCAGGGATGCAAATTGTCATAGGAATGACATATTTGTTCTTGCAAACGACTGCGTAACTAGTTGGTGTCGGGTAAAGCTATCTGTTGTGCTGTATAAACAGGGCTTTTGGTAGGTACGTAAATACTGTTTGTGATACTGAAGGCCAATAATTTCGCCTATGAACAGAGACCTTCCTCTGTAATTAAATGAAAAGCTGATAGTCTGCTGTTTTATTAATATCTTAACTATAACAGAAAAAGGCATGTGGATATTGTAAGTCTGTTTGAATGCCCTTTACTCGTGGTGTCATCCTGATTTTTAGTTAAGTTGATGAATCTGTTAATTAGAAATTTTAAAGTGTGTATTCTAGAAATAGGCTCAGGAAGAGTTTGGCAAAGCACTGAACCAGCACACACAGCTGTCCCTCTGGGACATGGAGATGGCATTCCTGTGGGCTCTCTAGGTCATCATCCTGCTATGAGATTTTACCTGCTTCACAGCCTGGTGTAAATGTGCCTGCAGCTGACCAGTTTTGTATGCAAATGTGCAGATAGGTGGATTTCTTTGGTCTCCCCTGGTTGGTCAAATTAATATGTGCTCAGTTTTCTTCTTCCCTTTATGTTGAGTCTTCCCAGGATAGATGTTTCTGGATGAATTGTAGATGATGATGTAAATATTCTGAACTAATATTAAAGATCTAGATGATGAGTCTTTCTTTAGAGATTTGTAATCGTTCTCACTTTGATGTGCTTTATAGTTTAAGCTTGGTGTATGTTTCTTGCTTTGTAATTGCTGGGTTTGTATTTCCAAAGATTTACAAAAAATAATGGCTTTATATTATCCCATAGTTTTGAGCCTAACGTTAGGGTACCTGTAACCTTTGTAACATTATATTGGTGACTAGATCTGCTTGCTTGTGTTGTGCCTCACGTTAAGTCTAGAAAGTATGTCACGTAGTTCTGCTCTAAATATTGCTTTAGACAATTTTTATACACGTGAGCAAAGCTGAGTGGAAACTATTTTCTCTTATTCAGAGCAAAAGTTTTGAGACAACAGAAGGATTTTAAAAAACAGTAAGTCTTTGGTTATGCTAGTGGACATTTGGAAAGGGTAATAATTTTGACTGCTGCACTCATGCTCAGGTGTCCCAAGTATTCTTTTTCCTGGGACAGTTATGGACCAATTCCTAGTTCTGCTACATGAAAGTGCTATTTAATTGTTGATAGTGTGCAAATTCAGCAATTGGAATAATATTCTAGTGATTTTAAAATCAAGACATCAATTATCTGCATCCAAAAGGGAGCTCTTGGTGATGTTTAATGAGGTCATTGTTAGTAATAAGGATACTTTTTTTTTTTTTTCATTTTACTACCAGTGTTAAAGCTTGGTTGAGATGTGGTGCAACTGTGACTTTTCCATTAGCACTCAAACTAAAAATTACTTTGCAATTATGGAATAAATATCTGGAGATATGAATATCTTTTTCCTTAAGATGGAATAAAATCTGAGAAAATGTATTGTGTTTCTTTGATGGTGCATATTGAAAAGGAAAAGCAAATGGAACAACTGATCTTACAGAATTGAGGCATTTACATCTGGGTTTTCTTGTTTGTTGTTGTTTTGTTGTTTTTTTGTTTTGCAATATATATACAAAAAAAAAGCTGTTAAATTTTTTTCATTTGAAATTTCCGTTCCTGGACTGTGCAGGAACTAAGCATTCTGAGGGCTGATGAAGATTCATTGGTGTAACAAGTGACTTGGTGTGACAGTAGCTGCTGATGAGTGAACATTTACATGACAGCAAACACAAAGTACTGTTGTTCAGTCTGTAGCTGAAGTCTAAGGGTGCATTTACAGGTAACGATTATATATCTGAGTTCCAAGCTGTTGATTAGAATT